>JALXFT010002668.1:0-41033 GCA_023376895.1 Aspiorhynchus laticeps
AAAATGAAACAATCTGTTATTTGAACAATTACACCTTCTTGAGCCATCAATGTGGCAATGTTTTTTTTATTATTAATTATATAGACTTCCAAGCACCACAAATCTGCTCATCCCCAAAGCCATGTACAGAGAAAAAGTGCTTTATTTTGAGATCCAAAGCAGGTTTTTCTACCATTTAAAATACAATAATGTATTCATAACTATCAAATATATGATGTAAATGACATAAAAAAACTAAATGGTGAATCAATATTATAACATAATGAAAGTAGTGGTCCCCTGGAGTTGTGTCACTGGTTTTACAGTTTAACAAAAATTGTTTATTTTGAAATAAAAAGCACACTGATGACATCACTTGATTTCGTTCTTTCTATTTCCTGAAGATCTATGAAGAAAGGCCCATGATAAATCCACTGTCTCTTTTCAGTTATTAGAAATTTTCTTATTTATCTCATGATTTCATATGAAGCTTTTAGTTGAACTTTGCTTTTAGTTGAAAGGTGCTTTATTGTTAGGGAATTGTAAAAAACTAGAATACAAATGGACTTAATTTATTGAGTATACCACGATTGACAACATGTGGTTTGATACCCTGCAAAAGCCATTTTGTAAAACGCATTTTTCATGAAAATTGTGTGTTACTGTCACTGTCAACGATTACTGTCACTGTTGTCACCTTCCTTATAGGTAGATAAATGCACAAAAGATTAAAAAAAATATTATAATAATAAAGCTGTCATTTATATATATTCTAGTGGTGGGCATAGATTATTTTTTTTAATCTAGATTAATCTCACTGTAATCTTGGAATTAATCTAGATTAATCTAGATTAAAATGGCTCATTTGAATTCTGCTGAAGGCATTCAGAATATGTGTGCTACCCAAATAATGACTAAAAGTAAGTCTTTGAGAACGGGTTTCTCAAGCCAGGTGGCGCATTAGACCAGGGGCTCATCTCCTGTTTCCAAAATGCATCACAAACTGCTTGAGAAAGCTGTTCTACTATGATAATTGGTGATGAAAATAAATTATGTTCAATAAGATGTACTTGTGTTTACTAACTGTTTATTCAGTTAAACATGAATTTTGAACTGTAGGCCTACATAAGAGGTCGTGATGAACTGTTCACAGTCAGTAGCTTTGTGTCAATCAGTCCAAGCTCTACTTTGCCTTCTTCCACCAGTCACTCAGGCAGACCAGCTTGTTCACATTTTCTGGTGACAAACTAGATCTCCTCTTCTGCACAATATGGCCTGCTAAAGAAAAAAGTCTCTCGCATGGGACAGTTGTGGCAGGAGTCCCCAAGTATTTACGGGCAATGTGGGCCATCTTACCATAGACAGCAGTGTGCTCCGACCACCACTTCAGTGGACACTGATCTAGACTGGCACTGGGCTCTACCTTGTACCTCTCCACAGTATTGTCTTCTGGTGTCTCCTCATCTGATTCTGAGTCTGATCCTATCAGTAGCAGGGCTGTTTTCTTCTTGGGTGGCTCAGGGTTCTCCTCCCCGAGTGGCTGCAGAGCAGGTTCTTCTCCCTTCACCAACTCACTTAGCTTTGCCCACACTGGCTCCCTCTCTGCTCTGGGCAAGCACTTGAGGTCCTTAAATCGTGGATCTAGAGCAGTCGCCACCTTTGATGAATAAAAAACAATAATTATTGATTGATGAAAATTTCACTTTCCAAATCCAACCTCCATATTTCTTCATGACTCATTCATCTATTCATTGACCGATCTACTGGCTTAACAGTCTATAATGGTCAAACAATGCAGTTATCTTCTGGTCAGTCTGACATACCTTAAGCCATTCCAGGTTTATAATCTCCCTCCGCTGGTTGAGGTCCTTGGTGAAGGCAGCCTTGAATCGCACAATATAGGCAGGATCATCATCTGAGATCTTCATCGCGTGCTGGAGGTGGCACAGGGCAGGTAGAACCACAGAGCAGGATACATACTTATCCCCACCAAGGAGCTCAGTGATGTACCGACACACACACACACACACACACACACACAGACAGAAACAGAGCAATAAATAATTAATAACTGATTCATTTAACTCAGATTACACATTTTTAAAGTTCTTAATCACATTACATTTAAGGGCACGTGTTTCTTAAATACAAAGTGACATTTAAAAGAACTTGTATGCCAATTCATGAACACGCTATCTTTGTAGACCATACCTGCATGGCTCCAGTAGTTTCTCTAGCTTTGCCAACTTCTCATATTCAGCATTTGTTGGGAGTGCCAGATTGTGCTTCTGCTGAGACAGCGTTGTGTGCAGTGCGTCTCTGTTGCGCCTCACGCGCTTGATCATCTCAAGGGTGGAATTCCACCGTGTTGGAACATCTTGCACGAGTGGCTCCTGAACTTGTCCAAGGGAGGCTTGCTGGACATTCAGCTCGTCTGAGTTGGCCGGACTGTGTTTGAAATGTCCGACCACTTTACGGCACTTGGCCAGTTCACCATCAAAACCACCTTCCCGAAGTGACATTACAATAGCTCTCTGTACAACATGCGCAACACAGGGCAAATGCTCGAATGGCAGTATCCTCCCTGCTGCCACCATATTAGGAGCGCTGTCTGTTCCAATAGTGCTGATTTTGTCAGCTATCCCCCACTGATTAGCGACGTCGAGAAACTGCCTGGCACACGCTTCTGCAAAGTGACGCTCCTCTGTTTTCATCACACCTAACGGACAGACAAAGTAGATCAGAATAAGTTCACTACTAGTAGTAAACAACTAGCAATCATCAAGAAGCAAACATAATGTGGTGGTAATTCGTGGTGTCGTGGTAATTAATAGGCTAAGTAATTAAATTAAATTATGTAATTTAAAATTACATAACGTAGCCTACCTAAAGCGAAGGAGTGAAGTTCCCAGCTGGCATCGATGAGGTGTACAGTAACGCCGAGGTAGTTATCGTTGTTGACAGATGTCCAATGGTCCCCAGTCAGTGCTACACACCTCGCCTCTACCATCTTCTCATATTTTGCAGATTTCTCTGCGGCGTGCTGGTCCTGTATTCTCCTCATGATAGTTCGCCTCGCAGGTAGTTTGTAAGATGGGTCACCTGTGGCCGCCTGGAGAACAAGCTCAAGCCCATCATCTTCAACCACGCTGATGGGCCGGCAGCTGGTGGCAATCCACTGAGCGAGGAGATTAGTTAGCTTGGCTGATAGAGCTGTGCTGACGGGCTTGCCTCGGTTGCACTCAAACATAGTAGTTTGACGATGACTCTTCCCCTGCACTACATCAGTGCTTGGCCCGGCATCTTCCGCATTAGCTAAGGGATGCTTTGCGTTTAGGTGGTACTTGAGACTGGAAGAACTCCTACAGTAAACTAATTCCGCATTGCACAAGGTGCAAACAACCTTAGTCTTGTCGAGGTTTCCATTGGGAAGCTTCTTTAAAATAAATTTTCCCTGAAGCAAACCCGGCGGCTTTATAGCTGCATCCATGTTAGCACGTCACGTTTGATGTGGTAATTTCACAGTAGGCATACACACAGGTTCGAAGACTCGTTCTCGCCCCCTACAGTGCAATTCGGCTAGGTATACATCCGTGCTAAAATATCAAGGTGAAAGTCATCATAGCTTGCGTAGTATAGACCCAGCTCCCAACCCAACTTTGAGAATAGATTAACGGCGATATTTTTTTTATCGCCCGATAAGAGTCTCACGTCAACGCAGCACGTTAACGCCGATAACGGCCCATCACTAATATATTCATAAAGTCAAAAGGTAATCTAATAATGTGGTCTAAGTTTAAATGTTAGAAAAATAAATATATTTTAAGACATCTTGCCATACCAAAAGTGGACATTTCTGTAGAACGACCCATTAACTACGCATAAAATCCGACTTTTTACTTAAGTACCATTTGGGTGTCATGCCTTAAAATATTTTATGACTGACTTTGTATTTAACATGAATTTAATACGACGTTGTAAGTTACTAATTATATCACTTTCATTGTTCAGAACCAGTGTTGGGGAAAGTTACTTTTAAAAGTAATGCATTACAATATTGCGTTACTCCCTAAAAAAGTAACTAATTGCGTTAGATACTTTTTTAGGAAAGTAATGTGTTACGTTACTTTTGCGTTACTTTTGCGTTACTTTTTAAATATGAGCAGGGCTTGATTGTTTTTAATACAAGAAGGCTGAAGGAAAAGTAAATTCACATGTGTAGAGTAGAGCGCAGGAGAAGCAGTTCAACACTCTTCGGCAATAAAAAAAAACAATGAAGCGCAATTGTTAGTTTATCTAAAGTCATTTTTTCTTATCAGTATGATTGAACTGGATCATCAAAGATCAGCAGCAAAGACATTGATTAATAAAATGGGATTAGATACATTTGTGGTGTTTAACATATTTAATTATTGCAGGTTTGTGTCATATTCTGTGTTTGCATTTCACCGTTTGAATTCATTTTGATGAATACTAAATCAGTTTTATGCGAGTGGGATGAATTAAAGCACATTCACATTTAGTCTAGAACTACAGTAACAGCATGTTCACACCAAGGTTATTATAGTTTTGAATTTTTAAATTCGTTTTATTTTAATATCGTTTTCAAATTTGCTATAAGATTCAGTTTAGTTTTTATTAGTTTCATTAATATTTTTGTTAGTTTTAGTTTAGTTTTTATTAGTTTCATTAATATTTTTGTTAGTTTTAGTTTAGTTTTTATTTTGTGAACACATTTTTATTTAGTTTTTATATAGTTTCGTTTCGGTTTTAATTAAAGTTTAGCAGAATCAACAGATCACTTCCAGAGCGAAGGCCAAAGAAAGACGTAATTAGGCATAATTTAACTTATTGAGGCAAACGTTTAGTGACACAAAATTAACACATGCTGAAACGCATAAATCTACACAAGTTGCGATAATGTAATCTAATAGTGTGTTGAGATATTAATATGAAAATAAATGTAGCCTAATTTCGTTATATTAGATGTCTTTTTTCTTATTTAACCATAATCATGGTATTGTCGTGTCTTCCTCACTTTTCCATGAGCAGCCGCGCATAAATCATCTAATGACTAATGAAATTCAATAATAACGACAATCGCAGTAAAGGCTCATATTTGAATATGTTCTTTTCTTTATTTATGAAGAATTATAAGCATGTGTATGATGTGATTTAGCCTATGCATATTTGTTCTAAAGTTTGGCAGAGTGATCACGAGATGCTCGGACAAGTTTTGTATTGTTTACAGAAAGGATGCACGTTCTTATCTTTATTTCTGTTAATTATCACGTTGCTCTGCGTGTATGTTTTTCGTCAAAGCACCAACTTAGAATGCCTAATGTTGGTTTGATTGCTTGTGTTACATGAGAAAATGAATAAGTTTGCCTACCTGATGTTGTAGATTAATGCGTGTGCGGTTCGCGTCACGACTCGCGGTCTTTATGTCAAACGGTTCTGGTCTGGTACAGAATTAAATGAGTGCTGCTGTGGGATAACGGGTCGGGTGTTCTGTTAAGTACTGCTGGTGCACGTTTATCAAACAGGACCCGTACAGGACTCTGCTTTAAACTGCTTTGTGTCTCTCCGTCAGATAATGTGTGTGATGCGTCATTTACAGGTATTTTCCTAAACTGTCACACAACTCAAATATTTTTCCGCCAAGGGGTGAGAACGTAATGATTATGAAAACGATTGTTAATTTTTGTTAATTATTATTTTATTTCAGTTAGTTTTTCAATAACTATCAGTCAATAAATGGGAAAAAGTAACTCGCGTTACTTTTTTGAAAAAGTAAATTAAAAAGTAATGCGTTACTTTACTAGTTACTTGAAAAAGTAATATTATTACGTAACTCGCGTTACTTGTAATGCGTTACCCCCAACACTGTTCAGAACACAGCAAAGGGAACTTACATTATCAAAGAACATTATCATTTCATTATCAAGACTTCAGTCTCAAAAACTCCCATTGTAATCACTGAAGCTGTTTGCACTGTGAAATTAATCTCTTACATCGTACGCACTTTTGCACTTTGTTGTTTCTGATGAGAGAATTCTCCAGAGAATTCAGTCAGCGAGCGCGCCCTGAACAAAACACGGCGTTTCAGTGGTGATTCATCTGAACGCCTCTGATTGGTCATTGCATTCATAAGGTCAACAGAATCGTGTGTGATTGGTTATAATGCAATGCTGTAAAAACGCATCTGTCTCTGGCTCAGCGCCAGCCAGCGAACTCAAATTAGAATTTAGTAGCTGGTGATTTGACGCACTGAACGATCTAATCACGCCAGTGTGATTGTATCAAATATAAAAATATGATTCGGCTATTTTTTGTCTTTTGGAAGCTGCATTAAAAATCTCAGAAATCTCAGAAATCTGAGGGGACACGTGCCCCCTTAGTTTCAATGGGCATGACGCCTCTGCTTTCAATAATGCTTATGAGAACATTCTTTGTTCAACCGGTTGTGAAGCATGTGTGTTAAACACACCAAGAATTGGCTTAAATAACCTCAGTCGGTAAATAGATGCGAAACAGACACACCTTCAGGTTTCTTTGTCTTCAGAGAGCATTTGTGTGTGTGTTGAGCTGCTGAATGTGGTATCATTGAAAAGGATATTTAAAGGTTATTTATACACCAAAATTATAAATGCAACACTTTTGTTTTTGCCCCCATTTTTCATGAGCTGAACTCAAAGATCTAAGACTTTTTCTATGTACACAAAAGGCCTATTTCTCTCCTATATTGTTCACAAATCTGTCTAAATCTGTGTTAGTGAGCACTTCTCCTTTGCCGAGATAATCCATCCACCTCACAGGTGTGGCATATCAAGATGCTGATTAGACAGCATGATTATTGCACCGGTGTGCCTTAGGCTGGCCACAATAAAAGGCCACTCTAAAAAAGCTCAAAATGGAAATGTATATAAATAATTAATTATGATTAAATACAATTATTTATATCAGCTGCCAGTAGTAACTGTAGCAGAATTAAATTGTCATCAAATAATCTGTTCGTCCAGTGAACATTCAGTGTAATTTCATATCAACACTAAGAAAGGATATTTCCATGGCCACAGAAAATAACCTTCTTACAGTACTAATGCATTAGAGCATGTAGCTAGATTGGAATTGTAAAAGGGACATTATTCATAAGCAGGACCAGAAACTTGTGTAATTTGTGCACAATTTTTTTATTAACTAAACGCTAACACACATAACTAATCTAAACAAACAAACATACAATCACTCATACACGGGGGAAGGGCAAGTGAGACTGAATGAATTAAGCCATTAGAGAAACAGGGAATGAAGCTATGAGTCAGTTATCCTTTGAGTGAAACCATCAGCTCGCCGTTTTACAACGGTGTCACGGTGCACACACAAGGGAGGAACAAGGACATGCAGACGAGGACGTAAAATCAAATAATAGTCTTTAATCCAGACAAGACAGGGCAGGGCAGGACAAGACAGACAGACAGACAGACAGACAGACAGACAGACAGACAGACAGACAGACAGACAGACAGGAAACACCGGGAAGTAACGAGTAGACCAGACGAAATCAAACTCAAAAGACAGGACTAATATACAAGGGATAATTAACAGATAACGAGACAAACACAGCTGGACAAGAGTTAACTCATAATGACATCAAACAAGGACAGGAAACAAACCAAATATGGACACAAGAGGCAGGAACAGATGACACACACAACAGAACCCTGACAAACGGGGTCTACAGCTTATACTAAACCTCTGTTTCGCTTAGTTAAATGTACAATACTTGCATTGCCTTGGTCGTTGACCGAGCGTCTGGATGCAGTCTTGGATGAAAGTCTTGATGGTTTGTTGGTGTTGGAATTGCAATCACGTTCTTCCGGGTTTGAAGTGTGATGAACTCCAAAGATGTTATTTTGACTCCGTGGTGATTGGGAGAGTTTTCTCCCAGCTGAAGGTGATGAGAGAAGAGTGCAGAGTTCGAGAGACATCAGCTGAAATCCGAGGATCTTTGGTGAATGGAAAGACAAGGCCGCAGCCTGGCACAAAACATAGGGGTCCAGGGGCCTCATTAATAAAATGGTGAACAGAAACCATCCTAAATTTGATCTTACGATCATATCTCAAATATGCGTACGTTTGATCCATAGAATGAACGTACGAACAGAAAACGCGCGTACGCGTCTTTTTCAGATGTGAAATCTATGAATCGCAAATGATCTTGAACTTGCACGCAACTGAATGGTTTCAGCTCTCTGCTTGTAAACGACTCCTAATTAATATCGCCAATCATCATAATTTAGAACAGCGAGCTGCAAGAACAGCTTACATTTAAAAAAACCTGCAATACTCAGACCCTGACGTGAGTGACGCTAAGCACTTTTTCACGTCAAAGGCCGTCTTTATGAATATGAGCGCTGGCATGGATTTAAGCGTACGCACACTCTACGATCAAATCTGTGCATACACACGCTTTATAAATGAGGCCCCAGAAGAGTTCTACCTCAGCATTTTCATCTTCTCAGAATCTAAAAGAAGCTAGACTGGGAGGCGGTCACTGATGTGAGGCCTTTTAAGTTCTGTCGAGGTCACACCTCTGAGGGGGGTCGAAGAACCAATGGAGATCTACACTTTAGGAAGGAAAGTTTACAACTCTTTGTCTTCGAGCATGGTAATTTGCATATGTAATTTGATTGGGTGTTGATGCAAAAACTACTAAAGATTCTTAGAACACTAAAATGTTGCATACCCTTGTGAAAAAGAAGTGTGCTTAATTGCAGTAAAAGTGTACTTTTTGTGTACTTCAATTATTAAAAGTATAATTTTTAAAAAGTGCACTTGCAGATAATATAATTTAAATTAAAGACCACTTAAGTGTACTTAAAGAGAGTACACTTTAATGACAATAGGTCTTAACATACTTAAGTGCACTTTTTAAAAATTCACTTTATAATAATGTCTAATTAAGTATTACTTAAACATGTATTTGACATAATATTTGACATACAGTGTCATTTATGAGAGTACTGCATTTGTATGTAATAGTTCTGTACTTTACATCTGTGTACATAATACTTTCAATGTCATTATGTTGTTCTAAGTCACTTAATCACACATTTAATTGCATTGATTGCAAGCAAAAGTTTAACAGATCTAAACAAAATTAATTTGGATTCAAATACATTTGATTTTAATTAGACTATAGGCTACACTGCACTGTAAAAAATGATTGACTTTTAGTTAGGTGAATGAGTCATGAATGAGTCTAACAATAGTATTTGGTCTAACTACACAAATTAGGACAACTTGAACTTGAACAGAAATGAAAAGCCTGAAATAACAAGTAACCACGCACATGTTTCACAGACATGGTTAAGTCTAGTCCCAGACTAAAATGTAATTCTGAGCCGTTTCAACTGAAAGAAACTTGCACTGACTGATCTTAAAATATATCAGTGCCTTTGTTTTGTCTCATGATGCACACCAGTATGTTTTTTTCTAAGGCATGTTAATAAAAATTACTTAAATGTCCTAATTGACCTATGGCCTAATCCTGGCTTAGTCTAAGCCCTGTCTGTGAAACCAGGCATTACATATTATTATTATTATTATTATTATTGTAAAAACAAACAAACAAACTCACCTATTTTGCTTATTGGTCATCATCACTGCATAATCTGTGTCTTATTTACTAACAGGGATGGGCACAAATACATCAAAATGTATTTAAAATAAAAATACAAAATACTGTGTTGAAAAATGTATTTAAATACAAATACAAAATACTGTGTGGGAAAATGTAATTAAATACAAATACAGTATTTTGAAAATACACAAAATACATTTGAAATTGGCCATCCAGTGAAGTAACACTATTAAGGCCTGTATTACACCAAGAACGATAATTATAAAGATAACTATATTAGTGTATTCTAACTAAATATACAATGCAGTTGTGTCATCTGTCACTAAATGCTCAAGCTCAAGCAGAAATAATTCCGATTGGCTGTCAATGTCTTTATCATTCATCATTTTTTTGTGCTGTTATGGTTATAGTTGTGGTGTGCTATCTGCTATTCACTTAGATGTAGGATGTACTCACACTAGGGGCTCTGATCCATGCTTGTCTTGATCCCCTAAGTCCAGTTCAATTCACAAGTGTGACTGCTCTGTACCGTGTCCAGTGCGGTTCGTTTAACCATGCCCTGGCCCGCTTGAAGAGGTGGCTCGGGTGCGGTACGCATGTAGTGTGATCAGTGTTGCCAGACGTACCATAATTATCGTATTTGTACCATAATTTTGACCACAATGTATGATCAATAATACCATAATGTACAATAATTTCTGAATTTTGTGACACCAAATGATAGTCATTGTAATCATAGGGCTTCTATACTCATACTCAGTGTTGGGGGTAACGCATTACAAGTAACGCGAGTTACGTAATAATATTACTTTTTTCAAGTAACTAGTAAAGTAACGCATTACTTTTTAATTTACAAGAAAATATCTGAGTTACTTTTTCAAAAAAGTAACGCGAGTTACTTTTTTCCCATTTATTGACTGATAGTTATTGAAAAACTAACTGAAATAAAATAATAATTAACAAAAATTAACAATCGTTTTCATAATCATTACGTTCTCACCCCTTGGCGGAAAAATATTTGAGTTGTGTGACAGTTTAGGAAAATACCTGTAAATGACGCATCACACACATGGGGTTATCTGACGGAGAGACGCAAAGCAGTTTAAAGCAGAGTCCTGCACCAGTTCTGTTTGATAAACGTGCACCAGCAGTACTTTACAGAACACCTGACCAGTTATCCCACAGCAGCACTCATTTAATTCTGTACCAGACCAGAACCGTTTGACAAAGACCGCGAGTCGCGACCCGAACCGCACACGCATTAATCTACAACATCAGGTAGGCAAACTTATTCATTTTCTCGTGTAACACAAGCAATCAAACCAACATTAGGCATTCTAAGTTGGTGCTTTGACGAAAAACATACACGCAGAGCAACGTGATAATTAACAGAAAAAAAAGATAAGAACGTGCATCCTTTCTGTAAACAATACAAAACTTGGCCGAGCATCTCGTGATCACTCTGCCAAACTTTAGAACAAATATGCATAGGCTAAATCACATCATACACATGCTTATAATTCTTCATAAATAAAGAAAAGAACATATTCAAATATGAGCCTTTACTGCGATTGTGGTTATTATTGAATTGCATTAGTCATTAGTCATAATTCATTAGATGATTTATGCGCGGCTGTTCATGGAAAAGTGAGCAAGACAGGACACTACCATGATTATGGTTAAATAAGAAAAAAGACATCTAATATAACGAAATTAGGCTACATTTATTTTCATATTAATATCTCAACACACCATTAGATTACATTATCGCAACTTGTGTAGATTTATGTGTTTCAGCATGCGTTAATTTTGTGTCGCTAAACGTTTGCCTCAATAAGGTTAAATTAAGTCTTTCTTAAATTAAAAGTCTTTCTTTGGCCTTCGCTCTGGAAGTGATCTGTTGATTCTGCTAAACTTAAATTAAAACCGAAACTAAACTATATAAAAACTAAATAAAAATGTGTTCACAAAATAAAAACTAAACTAAAACTAACAAAAATATTAATGAAACTAATAAAAACTAAACTGAATTTTATAGCAAATTTGAAAACGATATTAAAATAAAACGAATTTAAAAATTCAAAACTATGATAACCTTGGTGTGAACATGTTACTGTAGTTCTAGACTAAATGTGAATGTGCTTTAATTCATCCCACTCGCAAAAAACTGATTTAGTATTCATCAAAATGAATTCAAACAGTGAAATGCAAACACAGAATATGACACAAACCTGCAATAATTAAATATGTTAAACAACACACATGTATCTAATCCCATTTTATTAGCCAATGTCTTTGCTGCTGACCTTTGATGATCCAGTTCAATCATACTGATAAGAAAAAATGACTTTAGATAAACTAACAATTGTGCTTCATTGTTTTTTTATTGCTGAAGAGTGTTGAACCTTCTCCTGTGTTCTACTGTACAGACGTGAATTTACTCTTCATTCAGGCTGAGGTTTATTCATTACACTTTTTGGTGTGAAAGGGCTTTTACATTTGCTATAATTACAACTTCTTGTATTAAAAACAATCAAGCCCTGCTCATATTTAAAAAGTAACGCAAAAGTAACGCAAAAGTAACGTAAAGCATTACTTTCCTAAAAAAGTAACTAAGTAACGTAATTAGTTACTTTTTTAGGGAGTAACGCAATATTGTAATGCATTACTTTTAAAAGTAACTTTCCCCAACACTGCTCATACTTCTGTTACGCATATCTTTTATCTCATCTCACATCTTCTCGATCAATCATCGTGGAGAATGACTCTCTCTCACGAGCACAAGTTAACATTCCTGCCGCACTTAGATCAGTTGTTTCAAAGCTCGATAGTTTAGCAATAAAGTATAGAAAATGAGTGCTGAAAAGGACAAATAGCTGTAACATCTAGATAAATAGCTGTATTCTGAACGTTTGACTCGTGTACAATAATTTTTTTCCAAATACGATAATTTTGAGCTTCTGGTACGATACTTGGACATTTCCAATCTGGCAACACTGAGTGTGATCGCTAACCTTGTTGGAGCATGGAACAGTTAATTTACAATTTTTGTATGCGCTATTGCTATCATTATGACAGCAAAAATCTGTATTACTATTTGGATATTAAACTTTTCAATTAATTTAATTTTGAGTACATTTAGATTTAGAATGGGTCTGGTTCTCATCTTATTGATGAACAGGTATTGTAGTTTGTGAGTAAAGCTGCAAATTCCACCATTAACCTCAGTTGCCTCTGTAATAATCAGTGGTGTAGTGGAGGGTATACGCAGGTATACGGCGTATACCCACTTCTTTATCAGTCGGCATTCCGTATACCCATTTCTAAATCCCCTCTGATGCGCGTCCTGCACTAGGTAAATCACGACAGTCCAGCATATGAGTAACTAATCCAATCGCATGTGAATAAATACAAATATTCTCTTAAAACATCCAGTAAAGACAGTAATGCGGTCAGGAACGAGACGTAAACACTCTCATGCAGTGTATGTTTCTTTTATTGATAGTTTTCACACGTCACACTCGTATAGGAACGCCCCCCTGGCGGGCAAAACGAAGCTCTGCTCCACTGACCGCCAGCTATTTTTATGCAGTTTGCATCAAGTAATAATAAGGCGAGATTCAGTGGACACCTTATTGATGATGTATATTTTGTACAGGCAAGAAGATGAAGATAGAATATAAACACAAAGTGCAAAGTTTCACATTAAATGGCTTCCCATAGAAAACCATTAGAAGGAAAAGACTGAACCATTAAGAGGACTGCGTTCATATTCCGGCCTCATCTGCTTGCCTGTGTAAACTGTGCATCATTAATGTGGTGATTACTGAATTTGATCTTTTAATATTACTGTTTTAAATATATTAAGGCACTTTTAAGTGTTTTTACAACGTTTGTCGCACTGTTTATGATTGAAATATTGCCGCGGGTGCTTAATATGGATTGCAAATAGCCTAAACTTGCATTTTGTTCAGAAATACATTTGTTTTATTCTTTTGAGAGGTGATCTAAATATTTGCGGCTGGGAAACAGATGAAAAATTGACACGCTTGTGCTGCAATTCTATGGATGTTTTGCCCTCCAGGTCTTCGAGCCGGTCACGTGACTGAAAACTATCAATAGGCTACTCGAAGCCAGATGGCGCTCGCGCAGAAAGTCGGCCTCATAGAAGTACTAACTTATGAGTCACGACGTGCAAGAATCCAGCTATTGCTGTAGCCAAAGCTAGCTAAGCTGAATAAAAAAGAATAGTGAAGACAGTAAAAAATTGGGGGCATAAATTAAGAGTATACCCACTTCTCCGGGCACCACTACACCACTGGTAATAATCATGTGATATCTGTCTGTTAGCGAAAGGACAACCGCGCTTGGGCTTTAGTACAAGGCAACTGTGCCAAAGTGAGTATACCCTTAGAACTATTTTTTTAATTTATAGCTTTATTATTAGCATTATAGTTATCTTTGTCTTGGGGTACACACACACAGAAAGCTGCTTATTACTCATTTATCCATGTTTCTTTATCGCTCTGATGTGTCATTAGCTCCTGCCCACTAAAAGCTCCACAGATATATTTGCATATCATGACGATATATAAATGATATAGAAAAAGTTCAATCGATTTACACTTTATATAATCGCTGACATATATATTGTCATATCGCCATAGCAAGCAGTACTGATTAAAGTTTAATGAACACATTTGACTAGCTAGTTGATAAAACCAAAATCTGACAAAAAAAAAAAAACTAACAAGACTGACTAGTGCTAATGCTATGTTCCCCTTGCTAGTGCTCTTTTTTTTTACCTGCTGGGACATGTATGCTTCTTTTCCCACAAAAGCAAGATGACCTTGTTTTAATGTTAAAGTCATGCACATAGTAGTGCAGTAACCATTTCAAGCATTTTGTATGGTTTATACACAGCAAAACAGCATGTATTTGACTGAAAATCCAGAATCATCAACAAGCTAACTGTAAAGATAGCACTGTGAATGATGAGATAGTTGTCAACAAATGGGATGCTACTTTTTATTCAAAATTAAATATCTACGATTTTGGCTTTAATAAGATTTTCCCAGGAAACCTGGTGTCCTCCACGATTCCTATTCTTTCCAACAGCACTTGAAAGTTGCATGAAAGTGGCATGTTTGAACTAGTTGATACAGGAAATCAGCAGTCTAATAAAGAGGTTGATTGGCAAAAAGTATTTTATGTATTTTGAAAATACAAAAATACTAAGATTAAATATAAAATACATTTGTTTTTTTTTCAAAGGTATTTAAATACAAAATACAAAATAGTATTTTGTATTTCAAATACGTATTTTAAATACATGTATTTGAAATACTGCCCATCCCTGTTTACTAACCACTTCTGTTGGTATACTTTAAAGGTATATTAAAAGTCATTATTAAGGTATTTCATTATCCATTGTTATACAATACAATAAATAACACAAAATTAACTAGTAAAATATTAAAATGTCATACCAATAGGTTTCCACCACACATTAATTACACAGAAGTGTCATGTGCATCTATATTATATACACATAGAGTAGATACATAAAGGAGAGGAAAAACATATCTTTATTTATTAAATTAATATAAAAATAAAAAAATAAATTACATTTATATTAAACATTGCACAACAACCTTTATTGTGACAGAGCCATAGGCGATGACATTATAGCAGTGTAAGATCCAAATGCAAGAAATTTATTAACACTCAGCAAACAAATCCAAATCACAAGGCTGTTCCATAGTAGATGAGACAGGATGGTTTCAAACAAACGTGAGGTCAGTCCAACAAGGTAAACAAGGCAGAAACAGTAATCCAAGAGGCAGTGGTTAAATAAAGCAGACATAATGGTCATAACAATAGGGCTATACAGTGAAAAAAATAACTATTGGTAAAGCAGTAAGAACTGGCAATACTGCCTTTAAATATGGTACCAAACAGGAAGTAACCCCCCCAAAAAAACAAAAAAACAGACAGTCAATATTCTGGAGAGGGTTCCCTGTGGTGATTGGATGGATGGCTACCAGCCCCACATCCATTACATTTATGACTATTATGTTCTATGTAACATTTTTCCAAATGCTAAATGAGATCTTCAGTGCAATCGGCAAAGGTTTGGTAGAAGTCTGTAGGATACTGCAGAGGCATTTGAACATCTTTGAGTGAAAATGTATAAATTTAGTATAAATTTAGTCCCAAATTTTAACTGAATATTTTAAGTAAATATTTCCCTTAAAGGCAGGGTAGGTGATTTGGACCAAAAACTTTTTTTTGTTATGCTGGTTGAAAGTCTCTTCACTTCCCGATAGCAATCACTAAGTTAAAGTAGTCTAAATATATTTATATATACACTATATTGAAGTATTGGGTCACCCGCTTCTGAACAGGTTTGACTACTTTAGTCATTTCCATGAGTACAATGTTTAATGTTTAAGCATATAATGATATTCTAGGGAATTGTGTGCTTCTAATTTAATAGCAACAGTTTGGACAGGACCCTTTTCTATTCTAACCTGACAATGCCTCTGTGTATAAGGCAAGGTTCAAAAAGAAATGATCGATTCAGTCAGTGTGGAACAACTTTACTGGTCTGCATAAAGCCAAGTCCTAATCCCAGCTGAACACCTCTGGTGTGACTTTAAATGCAGACCTTGAGCCAAAAACTCTTTACCAAACACCAATGACTTGTACACACACACTATATGGGCAAAAGTATTGTGACACCCCGTCTTTAGAACAGAAAAAGGCACTTCCAAAACTGTGGCAACAAAGATGAAAACATAGTTCATGTATTTAAAAATTGTATTTCAATCTCTGTTGCAACAGTTTTGGAAGTGTCTAAAATGACTGTACCCATATTTACAAGTCATTGGTGTTTGGTGATGAGTTTTTGGCTCAAGGTCTGCATTTAAAGTCACACCAGAGATGTTCAGTTCAACATAAATTTGTCTAGAATTGAAGAAATAGGATGAAAGGAAAAGTGGTAAGAAACTGTTTGACCCATATTCACAGATGTTTATATTTAAATACAGTACTGCAAAGAGCAATAATTGAGATGTAAAATGTACAGGCATGATTTCACTCTTCTTTAGAATTACTTTAAGTCCAGAAATTTTTATGAAAAGCAACCATCAGTTTGAGCAGTTTTGGGAGGCTTGTGGGTAAATGTATATGAGCATTATGATCATATAAAGATGTCTTTGCTCAGAGCTCCCTCTATATAAAATATGTCCCCTTAACATTGTCCTCAATCGTAATGTAGTTGCCAGTGGATCATTTTTAGTTAATTTTTACCAGACAGATCACCGAGGTTACTTTGGTCAACCAGCAAACTTAGTACCATATTCCAGTAATAATTTTGACCACCTTAAGCTGGTATACCTCATTGTTGTCACGAATCCGGCTTCCCAGTTCTGCCTGGGTGTCCTGCTCTGCCTCAGTCCTCGGTCTTCCCACTTCCATGTGGACCACTACACTACTGTCACACAGCACACTGGACTGCATTTCCCATCTTCCACTGCATTGATCACACAGCTATCACCAATCACACATTGCACTGATAACACAGCTGAATCCCATCAGCCTGTGCACTTGTCACCGGGGAAACTATCGATTAACTCTTTGTGTTCCCTGTCCCGTTCCCTGAGACCGTGTATGCTCTGTCTGTTTCTTATGTCTCAGTTTTCCCTAGGTCCAGATGTGTCAAGTAACGAAGTACAAATACTTTGTTACCTTACTTAAGTAGAAATTTTGGGTATCTATACTTTACTGGAGTAATTATTTTTCAGCCTACTCCTTACATTTTCATGCAATTATCTGTACTTTCTACTCCTTACATTTTAAAAATAGCCTCGTTACTCCTATTTCATTTCGGCTTGTTTTCATTCCGGCTTGTCATCGTTCAAAAAAAAAAGAAAACACCTATCCAGATAAATCGCGCCATCCGGATAGAGTGAATTTGATTGTGGTTGGATGAGAAGAATAAACACCATTCCAACACCCTATTGGTTTGTATGCGATCCATCGCAGCTGCACATGACACAAATCACGTCACACTCCAGCAAGGACATAGCCAGTGTTGGGGTCGTTACTCAAAAAAGATTATTTCTTAAAAGTTATTATATATCCACTACTGGCTCATTTATCAAACGGGTGCTTTCTCTTCGTCCTCCGCAAATTAAGCTACAGTAGGTAGTTCGGTAGAGAGACGTTTGAATAAATTAGCGTTTGCGATTGACTACGCGATTGACAATGTTGTGATAAGTAGGCTATACTAACTTTGTTACTTGTTACCCCCAACCCTGGCCATAGCAGACGTATGTAGCCAAGTACGAAGATGTCCGTGGCAGAGACTCAAGAAGAGAACTCGAGGATTATGAGTTATTTTTGATTTTTTGATTAATCACTTGGATTAATCATTCATTTTGACAACACTAATGTTTATTGTATATAGACAACCATACAAGGGTAATTGTTACTAAGCCTGCCCTGGGTACACCAATTTTCTTGGCCGCTGCCCTCACAGTTTCCTGCAGCTAAGTTTGGATGTACATTTACATTCCAATAAAGGTTATTGATGACATGCCTCTGAAGTTTGACTTTTTGCACCATTACAATACTTATAGGCAACTAGTCATCATATCTCCCGCTCCATGAAACATATTAATACTCAGTAGTACACATATATGTTTTTTTAATGTATTTGCATTGTACTAAAATGCGTTCATTTTCAATGGGTATATATGCGGCTGAAACAGGTAGCCTAGTGCATCCCAAATTTTTCAACATTAACATTTTAATATAACATTATAGTCATTATGGCCTTCAGATTTTTTTTTTTTTTGAGGAGGTGGGGTAGTGCACAATAGGCCCCTGTGGTGCGGCCTAAGCTTTTGTCCTTAATGGCATTTCTTTCCTTACATTACTTTTACTTTTATACTTTAAGTAATTTTGAAACCAGTACTTTTACTTGAGTAAAAAGCTTGAGTTGATACTTCAACTTCTACAGAAGTCTTTTTAAACCCTAGTATCTATACTTCTACCGGAGTAATGAATGTGAATACTTTTGACACCAGTGCCTAGGTCCCAGTCCCTGCCATGGTCTTCTGCTCCGTCTGCTCTGGCCTTGTGGTCTTCTGCTCCTGCTCTGTCTGTTTCGTGTATCTCAATGTTCTCTAGGTCCCAGTCCCTGCCATGGTTTACAGTTCCCTCTGCTCTGGTCTGGTGGTCCTCTGCTCTGCCGTGGTGGTCTTCTGCTTCGTTTGTTCTGCTCTGGTGGGCTCCGGTTCCGTCTGCTCCGCCCTGGTGGGCTCCTGTACTGTCTGCTCCACCCTGGTGGGATCCTGTTCCATCCTGGTCTCCGGTTCCGCTCTGGTTCCCTGCTCCGGCTTGGTTCTCCACTCCGCCCTGGCTTCCCGTTTCGCCAGTTCTGCCTGGGTGTCCTGCCTCAGTCCTCGGTCTTCCCACTTCCACGTGGACCTGGCCCTCCGTCCCTCCCCCTCTTCCGCCTCAGCTTCACCACCCTCCTGGATTTTATTAAGTTAGGAGCATCTGGAAACCGCTCCTTGGGGGGCTCTGTCACGAATCCGGTTTATGAACTTCCGTTCACTCGCCACCAGAGGTCACTCGCTCACCACATTGACTCTTGCACTACACTACTGTCACACAGCTCACTGGACTGCATTTCCCATCATCCATTGCATTGATCACACAGCTATCACCAATCACACATTGCACTGATTACACAGCTGAATCCCATCAGACATGCTTTATAAGCCTTGGAATTCCTCTCTGTCATTGCCGAGTATTGTAAGCACATATCGCTGCTCTAGCTGTTAGTTTATTTACGGAGTCTGTCGTAGTTTTCATAGTCTTTGTCTCAGTCATAGTTCATTAGTCTTGCCTTGCCTATTGCGGATTGTGTTTCCCCCCTGCCTGGATTATTATTGTGTACCTGGATTATCTCTCCTTGCCTTGCCCTTTTGGATACTGTTCGCCGATCGAAGACCCACGCTTGTCCTAGGAATATTCTTTGTCTTTCCATTTTATATACCTGTTTGCCAAAGTTTGACCCATGCTTGTTTCCGACCACACCTTTGAATAAAAACCTGCAGATGGATCTGAACGCTTCCTCTGTTCCTTCCGTAACAATTGTAGGGATTACTTTCCGTGGATGGGCCCATGAATGTCACAATAAGGCTTTAGAATCTTTTGAAAATATGTCTCTCAAAGGCCAAAAAAACGGAATGGTCACTTTTGTTCAATTCCGTATTGACAAAACTGAAATGAACATGAATTTCAAGTGAAAATTAAAACACTTTTTGTGCAATCTGTTTTGAGAAAGCAGTATCTGATGTCTGTAGAAAGTGTGAAGGTTGAGAACATGTGTAGGAGCCTTAACTTATTTTGAAAAGAATCTCAAGATACAAAGACATTCACCTAACGAAGTGGCAGAAGAAGCCTTTGCTTTTGTTAGGTCCATCAGCCTTTGGATAGAAAAACAGCTTTTTTAAAAATCATAATCATGTTGGATTTGTGTGAAATAGGATGCAGCAGAGATATTGTTCTTTTTTCTTTACAGGCAATTTCATTCCTCACCCCGCTGGCTGTGATATTTGTGGTGAAGATTATACAGAGGACAGACAAGACAGAAATTAAAGAGGCTTGTTTAGGTGAGTGCCCAAACCGTGGTGGTCAAAAGATATAGTCATTAACTAATTAAATTGAAATCTTTACACAATGTTTTTACAATTATTATAGAGGAATATGTATTATTAGATTATTGAAGATTATTCACAGCAATCTGAAATGCTTGACTCTTATTGGTCAATTGTGGCATCCAACAGAATGATATCCACGTATCAGACCTCTCATCCAGGTAACTAAAACAGGCTAATTTAATTTCTCCCATATCACTGCACTCACTTTCTTTTGTGTTGTTACAAATGCAGCTGGTGCCATCTTACATCTCAATTATTGAAATTAGAGTACTTCAGCATTAATATTACTCTAATATTGTGGTAGTGTTTGTGTTTTTGTGTCTTCAACCCTGCTCCTGGGGACCCACTGCTCTCCAGTGTTTAGCTCCAACCCTAATCAGACACACCTGAAGTACCTACACAAGCAGGTGTGCTGAAGCAGGCTGAAAATAAACTTTGCAGGACAGTGGGTCCCCAGGACCAAGGTTGAAGACCTCTGTTGTAATGGATTTTTTTTTCAGAAACAGAATGTTGTAAGATAATATACTGTACAGGTAAGTTTATATAACAGTTTTAGCCCTAATCAATATTTCACATACGCCCATTTCCACCGCAGGAACTTTCCCCAGGAACTAGGGACTTTGGGCCGGTACCCGGTGTTTCCACTGCAGGAACCAAGATATTTTAACATAATTTTTTAAAATTTTACTGTTATTGTGTCGTGAAATGTAGTTTTAAAAGTATTTCAGGCGAGAGTGTAGTTGTTTAAAACTCAAATCTGCAGTTTATTTATAAAGACAGTGTAATGTTATGCTCGATAACAATTATAGTTCCGGTTAGGTGTTGCATACCGGACAGTTCTGGTTGATGCACCATGCTGTAAAGTGGAGTGCTATGTGTGTGCACATATAATACATCATCAGAAGTTGAAGCAAGTCATTGTCCCGTGGCATTAATAACGTAACAGACAGTGCCTATTTGAAAATGTGCTTTGCCGATTTCGGAGATGTGAGCTCCAGACGATCACCGGGCGCTCAGTGCTCATGTTTCCCAACGAGAGCAGCCTCAACTCGGCTAGTCCTGCTGACATTTGCCGCTGGCTCTGATGTCTCTGTAGTGGTTAAACATAAGATATAATTCGTTTTGGGTAAATCTAACGGGTAATCTTTGGTCTTAATTCAATTAATCTATTAATATGTTAAAATAAAAAGAGGCAATACTGTTTGATATAATATGCCGTTTCATTGTAATGTATGTACATTCCCTGAACTACATTTTGCGGCTATTAATATGTTTAAATAAAAACAAAAAGAGGCAGTGGTGTTTGATATCATATTTCGTCTTATTGAAAATACAGTGAGGAAAATTACAGTAGCCAAGGCGAGCTGACTGACGTTATCAAGTACGCTGCTGTTTGCAGAATTACCGGACTTGCGTCGTCCCATCCGCAGGTGTTCACACTCCTGAGTCTAACTTGCGAAGTCCAAACTACCGAGGATGCAAGTCCGAAATTTGCATACTTTGTATTGAGAAACGCGCGCAGACCTACGTCACAAGACTTTTTGCCTAATCTTCTCGGTACTTTAGACTGCAATGGAAATGCAGACAGCAACAGGTCTGGGGGAAAAAAAAATTCTGGGACAAATTGTTCTAGGTAATTTCGGTGGAAAAGCAGCTATAATTACAAATAATAATTTATTTGTTGAGTAGCTGTGTAATACATTATCCTTTACTCACATTAATTATTTACTCATGTGGCAAGTAGCCTCAGCTTTGTGTTTGGGTCCTGATCTTTTTGTAAGGTTGGGGTTACCTTTGTGACAACTGACTGCTTGTACATTATCTCTGACTTAACATACCCATGGTGCATATACCAAACTCTTCTTCATTGACATGTCTTCAGTTATATCTTATTTTTGTGTCAGTGAATATTAGATTCATGTGCTCTTTTATAATAATCAGCATTTTATTGTCAGTAACGGTAACGGCGTTGTAACGGGGGAAACAGTAATTAGTTTGATTACTCGTTACTGAAAACAATAACGCCATTAGTAACGCCGTTTATTTATAACGCCGTTATTCCCATCACTGCAAGCTACACATCTGGGGAAGAGTTCAGAAAAAAAATCTGCTTCATTGAAGGGTCACAGAAGCATGTAGTATCTGTTACCCTTAATGGAAGATGTTTTAAACAACCAGGACTCTTCCTAGAGCTGGCCTCCTGGCAAAACTGAGCAATTGATGGAGAAGGGCTTTGGTTAGTGTGGTGACCAAGAACCTGATGGTCACTCTAGTTGAACTCCATGATCATATAGAGATAGGAGAAATCTACAGAAGGACAAACATCACGGCAACACTCCACCAATCCGGTCTTTATGGTGGTGTGGCCAAACTCAATCCTCTCCTCAGTGAAGACACATGAAAACACACTTGGAATTTGCAAAAAAAAGCACCTAAAGGACATTCAGACTGTGAGAAACAATTTTCTCCGGTCTGATGAACCTCAATTCAAAACATTATATTTGAAGGAAACCAGGGGCCCGTTTCAGAAAGGAGGTTAAGTGAAAACTCTGAGTATGTTAACCCTGAAATGAGGGAAACTCTGGGTTTTCCGTTTCAAAACGGGAGGTTTGTCAAACCTGGGAAAGCAGGGTAAGTCAAGCCCGTTTCAGAAAGAGAGGTAATTTATACTCAGAGTCAGTTACCGTGGTAACTTACGCTGTGAACCTAACCTGGTCGGGAGCAGGTTTTCTTCGGTAAACCCAGAGTTTCTATCTGTCTCCTCCCCCTTTTTAAAGTGGAAGCGGTGTTTAAATAGGCTACCTCATTCATTCTTTCGGTACATTCATTCATTGCATGTATTTCCGTTTTGCAGACTGTCTAAAAAGTGAAAATGGCATGTCCTTTTATAGAGGATCCTGTAGATGAAGAGGCTGCATTAATTCGCAGGGAGTTACATTTACATGGAGACAGGATTTTGAGGCCCCGGGTGGATTTTTTGACGTATCCTCATGGATTTTTATTTGAGCGGTACCGTTTTTCTAGACACTCAATTGAATATATCCATAATCTCATCCATCCTTACATCAGAAATATAAGCCATCGTGGCCGTGCTCTTACATCCAAGCAGATGCTTTGTGTTGCTTTACGTTTCTTTGCAAACGGTAGTTTTCTTTATAACATCGGGGATGCAGATCACATTAGTAAGGCCACTGTATGCAGAACAGTAAGGAAAGTGTGCCTCGCTCTCAAACGCTTTCTGAGAATTTTTGTGGTGTTTCCTGGCCACAAACCCCTGAGAGTCATCAAAGAGGAGTTTCACAGGATTGCAGGTTAGTGGTGTAGAAATCATTTTAAATGAGGCTACTCTGAAAAATGATGATCAGTTAATAACATCTTGCTGCGACCTTTGGAAGTAACCTAATAATTAGAATTCCCTTCAGGATTTCCAAATGTGGTTGGATGCATTGATGGCACACATATTCCCATTATTGCACCCTCCGAAAATGAAGCTGACTATGTCAACAGGAGGTCTATCCACAGTATTAATGTGCAGGTACACTGACTAACCTACTGGTTCTAATGGTCAAAGATTACATCACATTACTGTAACTCACGTCTCATTCTTTGCACTGTCAAGATCATATTGTTACGGTATGGTGCTGTAGTGAAGGCGCCAGACGGAGGAGTAGGAAAAAGGAGTATATTTATTAACAGCAACATCTACCAAAAATAACGTTAAACACTGACAAACACAAGGGGAGAACTGAGGACTTATAAAGGACAGGAACTGAAGGAGCAAACAAGATAATTAATCAAACACAGGTGATGGGACTTAACGATAATGAACTAATTATGGAAACAAGGACAGGAAATACCAAATAAGGGCAAAAGGAAACTAAACAGACACAGACATGTAACAGTATCTCCCCCTCCCGGAAGGCGCGTCCCGCGCCGTAATAGGAAAACCGAGGGAGGGGGGGCGGGCGCCCTGGAGGCTGGAGCAGATCCAGTACCTGGGGCAGACCTCGGGAAGCCTCCAGGGCAGGTCAGGGGACTCCAGGAAACATGGCGGGATTGGAGGTTCGGGAGGCCATGGCGGATCCGGGGCTTCGGGAGGCCATGGCGGATCTGGAGGCTCGGGAGGCCATGGCGGATCTGGAGGCTCGGGAGGCCATGACGGGACTAGAGGTTCGGGAGGCCATGGCAGATCCGAGGCTTCGGGAGGCCATGGCGGATCTGGAGGCTCGGGAGGCCATGGCGGGACTAGAGGTTCGGGAGACCATGGCGGATCCGAGGCTTCGGGAGGCCATGGCGGATCCGGGGCTTCGGGAGGCCATGGCGGATCTGGAGGCTCGGGAGGCCATGGCGGATCTGGAATCTTTGTGGCCTTGGCACTGGGCCCGGCCACCCAGGCAGAAGGTATATAGCCCCCCCCCAAAATTTTCATGGGGAAACTCCCCTCTGGTGGGCATCCAGGAGGAGCGGGCTCTTGTGGAGGCTCTGGAGGAGCAGACACTAGGGGGCGCTCTGGAGGCGCAGACACTAGGGGGCGCTCTGGAGGAGCGTGCACTAGGGGGCGCACTGGAGAAGCAGACACTAGGGAGCGCTCTAGAGGGGCTGACACTAGGGGGCGCTCTGGAGGAGCGTGCATTAAGGGGCGCTCTGGAGGAGCGTGCACTAGGGGGCGCTCTGGAGGAGCGTGCACTAGGGGGCGCTCTGGAGGAGCGTGCGCTAGGGGGCGCTCTGGAGGAGCGTGCACTTGCGGAGGCTCTGGCGGGGCAGGCATTATGGGACGCTCTTGCAGTGCGGATTCAGGATGGCTGGACGGAACCAGCGGGAGTTCAGGACGGCTGGACGGAACCAGCGGGAGTTCAGGACGGCTGGGCGGAACCAGCGGGAGTTCAGGACGGCTGGACGGAACCAGCGGGAGTTCAGGACGGCACTGGCGTGGAGCAGCCACTGGAGGGCACTGGCGTGGAGCTGCCACTGGAGGGCACTGGCGTGGAGCTGCCACTGGAGGGCACTGGCGTGGAGCTGCCACTGGATGGCACTGGTGAGGAGAAGCCACTGGAGGGCTCTGGCGTGGAGCAGCCACTGGAGGGCTCTGGCGTGGAGCAGCCACTGGAGGGCTCTGGCGAGGAGAAGGCACTGGAGGGCACTGGCGTGGAGCTGCCACTGGAGGGCACTGGTGAGGAGAAGCCACTGGAGGGCATTGGCGTGGAGCAGCCACTGGAGGGCTCTGGCGTGGAGCAGCCACTGGAGGGCTCTGGCGTGGAGCAGCCACTGGAGGGCTCTGGCGTGGAGCAGCCACTGGAGGGCTCTGGCGAGGAGAAGGCACTGGAGGGCACTGGCGTGGAGCAGCCACTGGAGGGCACTGGCGTGGAGCAGCCACTGGAGGGCACTGGCGTGGAGCAGCCACTGGAGGGCTCTGGCGTGGAGCAGCCACTGGAGGGCTCTGGCGTGGAGCAGCCACTGGAGGGCACTGGCGTGGAGCTGCCACTGGAGGGCACTGGCGTGGAGCTGCCACTGGAAACCCTGTCCTCCCCTCAAAGTCAACCAAGACCCCCAAAGGCACGAGACTCTCTGCCCTTGGGGGGTCTGGGGAAGCCGCGGGCGGCGGAACCATCATCGCCGCTGAGGGAAGCATCATCGCTGTCTCGGGCGGCGGAACCATCATCGTCACCTCGGACGGCGGGATCATCATCCCTGTCTTGGGCGGCGGAACCATCATCGCCGTCTTGGGCGGCGGAATCATCATCGCCGTCTTGGGCGGCGGAATCATCATCGTCGTCTCGGGCGGCGGAATCATCATCGCCGTCTCGGGCGGCGGAATCATCATCGCCGTCTCGGGCGGCGGAACCATCATCGTTACTTCGGGCGGAGCGCCGACTCGGGATCTGAAGCTCTCCAGACACTTGAAGACAGTCTCCTGCCAGGTGAGGCTGGAAGTGTCTGGGAGCTTCAAAGGGTGATGGGCAGTGATCCCGAGCCGGAACAGGATCTTGAGGGCTCGATCCTCGAGCGAACTGGAGAGTGCGAAATGCACGAACTCACGCACATAGTCCAGCGGGTCGTGGATAGTGCATGCCCTGCAGAAGAATGCTGAAATACATTTAAAATGTAGAAATCATTTTAAATGAGGCTACTCTGAAAAATGATGATCAGTTAATAACATCTTGCTGCGACCTTTGGAAGTAACCTAATAATTAGAATTCCCTTCAGGATTTCCAAATGTGGTTGGATGCATTGATGGCACACATATTCCCATTATTGCACCCTCCGAAAATGAAGCTGACTATGTCAACAGGAGGTCTATCCACAGTATTAATGTGCAGGTACACTGACTAACCTACTGGTTCTAATGGTCAAAGATTACATCACATTACTGTAACTCACGTCTCATTCTTTGCACTGTCAAGATCATATTGTTACGGTATGGTGCTGTAGTGAAGGCGCCAGACGGAGGAGTAGGAAAAAGGAGTATATTTATTAACAGCAACATCTACCAAAAATAACGTTAAACACTGACAAACACAAGGGGAGAACTGAGGACTTATAAAGGACAGGAACTGAAGGAGCAAACAAGATAATTAATCAAACACAGGTGATGGGACTTAACGATAATGAACTAATTATGGAAACAAGGACAGGAAATACCAAATAAGGGCAAAAGGAAACTAAACAGACACAGACATGTAACAGTATCTCCCCCTCCCGGAAGGCGCGTCCCGCGCCGTAATAGGAAAACCGAGGGAGGGGGGGCGGGCGCCCTGGAGGCTGGAGCAGATCCAGTACCTGGGGCAGACCTCGGGAAGCCTCCAGGGCAGGTCAGGGGACTCCAGGAAACATGGCGGGATTGGAGGTTCGGGAGGCCATGGCGGATCCGGGGCTTCGGGAGGCCATGGCGGATCTGGAGGCTCGGGAGGCCATGGCGGATCTGGAGGCTCGGGAGGCCATGACGGGACTAGAGGTTCGGGAGGCCATGGCAGATCCGAGGCTTCGGGAGGCCATGGCGGATCTGGAGGCTCGGGAGGCCATGGCGGGACTAGAGGTTCGGGAGACCATGGCGGATCCGAGGCTTCGGGAGGCCATGGCGGATCCGGGGCTTCGGGAGGCCATGGCGGATCTGGAGGCTCGGGAGGCCATGGCGGATCTGGAATCTTTGTGGCCTTGGCACTGGGCCCGGCCACCCAGGCAGAAGGTATATAGCCCCCCCCCAAAATTTTCATGGGGAAACTCCCCTCTGGTGGGCATCCAGGAGGAGCGGGCTCTTGTGGAGGCTCTGGAGGAGCAGACACTAGGGGGCGCTCTGGAGGCGCAGACACTAGGGGGCGCTCTGGAGGAGCGTGCACTAGGGGGCGCACTGGAGAAGCAGACACTAGGGAGCGCTCTAGAGGGGCTGACACTAGGGGGCGCTCTGGAGGAGCGTGCATTAAGGGGCGCTCTGGAGGAGCGTGCACTAGGGGGCGCTCTGGAGGAGCGTGCACTAGGGGGCGCTCTGGAGGAGCGTGCGCTAGGGGGCGCTCTGGAGGAGCGTGCACTTGCGGAGGCTCTGGCGGGGCAGGCATTATGGGACGCTCTTGCAGTGCGGATTCAGGATGGCTGGACGGAACCAGCGGGAGTTCAGGACGGCTGGACGGAACCAGCGGGAGTTCAGGACGGCTGGGCGGAACCAGCGGGAGTTCAGGACGGCTGGACGGAACCAGCGGGAGTTCAGGACGGCACTGGCGTGGAGCAGCCACTGGAGGGCACTGGCGTGGAGCTGCCACTGGAGGGCACTGGCGTGGAGCTGCCACTGGAGGGCACTGGCGTGGAGCTGCCACTGGATGGCACTGGTGAGGAGAAGCCACTGGAGGGCTCTGGCGTGGAGCAGCCACTGGAGGGCTCTGGCGTGGAGCAGCCACTGGAGGGCTCTGGCGAGGAGAAGGCACTGGAGGGCACTGGCGTGGAGCTGCCACTGGAGGGCACTGGTGAGGAGAAGCCACTGGAGGGCATTGGCGTGGAGCAGCCACTGGAGGGCTCTGGCGTGGAGCAGCCACTGGAGGGCTCTGGCGTGGAGCAGCCACTGGAGGGCTCTGGCGTGGAGCAGCCACTGGAGGGCTCTGGCGAGGAGAAGGCACTGGAGGGCACTGGCGTGGAGCAGCCACTGGAGGGCACTGGCGTGGAGCAGCCACTGGAGGGCACTGGCGTGGAGCAGCCACTGGAGGGCTCTGGCGTGGAGCAGCCACTGGAGGGCTCTGGCGTGGAGCAGCCACTGGAGGGCACTGGCGTGGAGCTGCCACTGGAGGGCACTGGCGTGGAGCTGCCACTGGAAACCCTGTCCTCCCCTCAAAGTCAACCAAGACCCCCAAAGGCACGAGACTCTCTGCCCTTGGGGGGTCTGGGGAAGCCGCGGGCGGCGGAACCATCATCGCCGCTGAGGGAAGCATCATCGCTGTCTCGGGCGGCGGAACCATCATCGTCACCTCGGACGGCGGGATCATCATCCCTGTCTTGGGCGGCGGAACCATCATCGCCGTCTTGGGCGGCGGAATCATCATCGCCGTCTTGGGCGGCGGAATCATCATCGCCGTCTCGGGCGGCGGAATCATCATCGCCGTCTCGGGCGGCGGAATCATCATCGCCGTCTCGGGCGGCGGAACCATCATCGTTACTTCGGGCGGAGCGCCGACTCGGGATCTGAAGCTCTCCAGACACTTGAAGACAGTCTCCTGCCAGGTGAGGCTGGAAGTGTCTGGGAGCTTCAAAGGGTGATGGGCAGTGATCCCGAGCCGGAACAGGATCTTGAGGGCTCGATCCTCGAGCGAACTGGAGAGTGCGAAATGCACGAACTCACGCACATAGTCCAGCGGGTCGTGGATAGTGCATGCCCTGCAGAAGAATGCTGCCGCCTCCATATCGTCGTGGTCCGCTTCTGTTTCGGTCAGTGTTTCTGTTACGGTATGGTGCTGTAGTGAAGGCGCCAGACGGAGGAGTAGGAAAAAGGAGTATATTTATTAACAGCAACATCTACCAAAAATAACGTTAAACACTGACAAACACAAGGGGAGAACTGAGGACTTATAAAGGACAGGAACTGAAGGAGCAAACAAGATAATTAATCAAACACAGGTGATGGGACTTAACGATAATGAACTAATTATGGAAACAAGGACAGGAAATACCAAATAAGGGCAAAAGGAAACTAAACAGACACAGACATGTAACACATATGTGATGCTGCACATATCATCACAAATGTGGAGTCCAAGTGGCCCGGCTCTGTTCATGACTCACGAATATATCGTGAGTCGACCCTGAGCAACAGGATGGAATGTGGTAAGTACATGTATGCCCTGTAAACTTATTTCAATGCATGCACTACACACTTACATGGGCACTTCTGCAGCACTAAAGCAATGTGAACTTTCTTACAGGAGAGATTGATGGCTTTCTGCTGGGAGATAGGGGTTACCAATGCCAACCAACCCTAATGACCCCTTACCCAGAACCTGCACGTTTTCAGTGCCTACGTCACCTCAGTGTAACCCCTGAGAGGGCCTGCGACATTATTGCGACATGTGTTGTTCTCCATAATATTGCCATAATTAGAGGGGAGCAACACCCTGCCCTACAAATACAAGACCCCGAGGAAGACCCCATCCACCCTGCAGATTTCCAGGATGGAAGGGTAGTCAGAGATATTATATGCCGCAATTTCTTCTCAGATTAATCAACAACCACCCACAAAAGATACAAAATGAATAAATACAAATCACAACAATTTATTTGGTCTTCTTTATTTCCTTCAAATACAAAAGCAACTGTTAGATTTTCGTATTCATCCAATAATTCATTCAATTCACCTGTGACCATACACTCACTTTTAGCTTCTCTTTCAGGATGTCGATTTCCAGATCTGCCTTTTGGATCTGACGGTCCAAGTATATAATTTCTTTGCTGTTTTTTTCAATTTTTTTAATAAGATGAAGTCTACATAACTCCTTAACTGGTAACTGAAAATACAGTAGATTAGAGTTATGTTATGTAGTTCTTCATGAATTATACATAATTACACTCTGGCATTTACTGAACTGTGTTCATCTGTGCAGCAGAATTTGATGGACCCTCCTCCTGCTGTTCTTCCACACTCTGGGGGGGTGGGGGGTGGAGGAGAGATAATAATATCAGTTTATACTTAGATATAGGCTACTCCACACAAAAAAGTGAAGAAATGTGAATGTGTAAATTATTTGAAGTGTAGACACTATTAATATTACCTCTGTAGGGCTCTCTGTGGCAGAAGTGGTTTCATCATCCTCATCGTCCTGTGAAGATTAGCATTTTGTTGAGTACACTTTCTAATACTGCTTGTCATAATTACTGGTTTATTTAGTAGGCTACTTACAACTGCCTGGGGTTCTGTTATGACAGGAGGCCCCAAAAGGCAGATATTACCATCAGAATCTGTTGGGACCAACAAAAAAATAAAACCCAAGTGAATAAAAAGTGAAATAAATGCATATGAAAAATAGCCTATATAAAAAATATATATATATACTGCATATAGGTAGGCCTCTTACATTCTATGAAGCCACTTGTATCCTGGGGAGTGACTGGCTCTGATGAACTCCCTCCTGAAATTCCCTCAGCCATTGGCCTTCCAGTGTTCAGGCTCAGGGCCATCTCCTCTGCATTTGTGAGTGGTGGTGGTGCAGGTCCTCCCCCAGTTTTGCGAGCCTCTGCCTTCTTTCTGTTGGCTGAGTAGAAGTCAAATAAGAAAGAACATTTAATCGTGTGAAAACAGCATTACACATGTCAAAAATGCTGCTGCACTGCAAGACACTGGATGCTATTTAGTTATTTAATATGTCAAATATTTGTAAAGTCAGGTAACCAACACCAATGATATGATCATGCCTTACCTGACTGAATTATGTTTTTATATTTCATTTTTAGCTGCTGCCACGTTCTTTTTATGCCTGCTGGATTGCACCTACATGAAAATTAAAATTAGGTTGAATAATGTACTGTTCTTCCAGTTTCACTTCTGATATTATAACAGCAGTGTTGGGTAAGTTACTCTTAAAAAAAAAGTAGATTAATGTGATCATTAATCTGCCTAAAAAATATTGGATTATTTATTACTAATTACTTTATAAATCCCATATCAACCTCAACCACAATACAAGGATAGACACAAAACTGCACTTTTATTTGGTGAAAAAATTATGTATGCAATGTAATTGCATCAGAAGTTACTTTCATTAAATTACAGAAACATTAAGAGTAATCCCTTACTTTTTCAAGTGAAAATTAAATTGCACTAATTACATTACTTAAACTTACGCATTGACTCGAGCAGCTATTTTCTCCCAAGCAAACTCTCTCTCTTTAGCCGCTGTAGCTGTGTTGCTTTTTTTTTCTAAATATGTGCTCGTACTCGCCATACGCTTGCAGAAGCACATCCAGTTCAGCTGGGGAGAAATATGTAGACCTCTTTTTTTCGGGTGCTGTTGCCATGGTGACTCGTAATATCTGCACTCTATTGATGATGGCTTTTTATAGTCGTGGTGCACGCGCTTAACTCAGAGTCAACCTACTTAGAGTTGAGTAAACTAACACAATTCAGCTGCTCTGTAACCGAAAACTCAGAGTTTCCCATCTCAGAGTAAGTCAACTCTGAGTTCAAGTTTAAACTCCGAGTTGGTTGAACCTCCTTATTGAAACGGGCCCCAGCTCTGCTCATCAGCTGCAGAGTAGCCTACCATCCCAAAAGTAAAGTGTGCTGGTAGCAGCCTCACGCCGTGGGGCTGTTTTTCAGCGGCAGGGACTGAGGGACACATTAGAGTAGAAGAAAAGCTCAATTCACCAAAATATAGAGAAAGCCTTCATGAAAACCTAGTCCAGAGCATTCAGAACCTCAGACAGGGCAGAAGGTGCACCTTCCAACAGGACAATGACACTAAACACAGCAAGAGTGGCTTATAGACAACTTTGTGAATGTCCTTGAGTGGCCCAGCCAGAGCCTGAGCTTGAAACCAATCTAATATTTCTGGAGAAACCTGAAAAGGTGCGTCTGCCCCCATCCAACCTGACAGAGCTTGAGAGGTGAAGAGGTGAGGAGAAGAATGGCAGATAATTGTCAAATTCTGATGTGCAAAGCTTGTCGTATCATACCCAATAAGACTTGAGGCTGTAAAGGTGCTTCAGCTAAGTACTGGGTTAAGGGTATGAATCCTTATGCAATGTGCTTATTTCAGTTTTTTATTTGTAATAAATTTACGAAGTTGTAACAATTCTGTTTTTGCTTCATCATTATGGTGTATGGAGTGTAGATTGATGTGGAAAAAAAAAGTAATTCAAAGGAGTTTAACAATAGGCTGCTGTCAGTCCTCTGTCGTGTGTGTCATGTGTTCCCACCTCATGTGTCCATATTTGGTTTGTTTCCTGTCCTTGTTTCATGTCATTATGAGTTAAGTATGTTCCAGCTGTGTTTGTCTCGTTAGTAAGTAAGTAAGTAAGTAAAGTTTATTTATATAGCACATTTATCTCAGCAAAGCTGACCAAAGTGCTGAACAAAGTCAAAGATAAGCATAAAATAAGCAAGACAGATAATACAGTAAAACAATACAACATAGATAAAATCCAATTAAAATGCCTGGGAATAAAGATATGTTTTCAACTTCGTTTTAAAAGTTGTAATAGAAGGTGCAAGGCAGATGTCTAGTGGCAGTTGATTCCAAAGACGGGGGGCAGCAATTGAAAAAGCCCTATCACCCTTTGTTTTTAAGCGTGAACGTGGGACAGCTAAGAAAGCCCTGTCAGAAGATCTTAAAGATCTGGAGGATGAAAGTGGAGTAAGATGATCTGTGAGATAAGATGGGGCTTGACCATTAAGTGCTTTAAAAACAAACAACAAAATTTTAAACTGAATTCTAAAATGGACAGGAAGCCAGTGAAGAGAGGCTAAAATTGGTGTAACACGATCAGTTTTCTTAGCCCTAGTCAATAGCCTTGCAGCAGCATTTTGTACCATCTGTAAGCATGCAATGGATGACTGAGGAAGACCCAAATATAGTGAATTACAGTAATCAAGGCGGGAGGTAATAAAAGCATGAATGACATTCTCCAGGTCATTAAAAGACAAAAATGATTTCAATCTTGAGATAATCTGTAACTGATAAAAACTGTTCTTGACAACTGTATTAATTTGTTTAGTTAAGCAAAGTTCAGAGTCCAGAATAACACCAAGATTCCTGACCTGGGAAGAGACTGAGGAGAAATGCTTGCCAAGCTCATTTTTTAGACCACTTCTCAACTTTGGGGGGCCAAAGACGATTACTTCCGGTTTTTCTTCATTAAGTCGAAGAAAACTGTTTGACACCCATTTCTTAATGTCCAGAAGGCAGGCCAATAAGGGTTCAATGGTATCGCCAGCTTTCAATGGTATGTACAACTGGGTATCATCAGCATATAAATGAAATTAAACATTATGTCTCCTAATTATATCTCCCAGTGGTCGCATATATAAATTAAAAAGAAGTGGCTCCAAAATGGATCCTTGAGGCACCCCACAGATAATAGGAGCAACAGATGAAGAGAACTTACCTAACTCAACAGAAAAAGTCCTGTCTCTAATATATGAATTAAACCACTGCAAAGCAATACCCCCGATACCAAACAAACGCTCTAACCGGCAGCTGTAAGATCAAGAAGCAGAAGTACTGTATTTTTACCACTATCAGCTGCAAGTAAAATGTCATTGAACACTTTAAGCAAAGCAGGCTCAGTACTATGCTGTGCAGAGAAACCAGATTGAAGAGGTTATGTTAATTTAGCTTCATTTAAAAAAGAAATCAATTGTGAATATACAACTTTTTCTAAAAGTTTTGATAAAAATGAAAGCTTAGAGACAGGCCGATAATTGTCAAGGCAACCTTCCTCCAAACCCTGTTTCTTAAGCAAAGGTTGAACTACAGCATGCTTAAAACATTTCGGGACTACCCCAGCAGTTAGGGACGAGTTAATCAATGACTGAATGGAAGTACCGATTTCAGAAAAAGAGGCCTTAATAATCTCAGAAGGAATGACATCAAGTGAAGAGGCAGTTGTCTTCATCTTATTGACCAAATCACAAAGTTCCCTCAAAGAAACATTTTGAAAACAAGAAAAGGAAGCCGGACTAGCCAGCGAAAACAGTGACAGATCTGATAACTGCAAGGTAAAAGAGGAGTGAATAGCTAACACTTTATCGGAGAAAAACTTTAAAAAAAATTCACAGAGCTCAGTTGAGGGTTCCACATGAAACTGACAACCTGGATTAATTAAAGAATTGATTTATGTTATGTGTTAATGTGTTAATTACTTATGTGTTAATTATCCCTTGTATATTAGTCCTGTCTTTTGAGTTTGATTTCGTCTGGTCTACTCGTTACCCCCGGTGTTTCTGTCCTTGTCAGTCCTGCCTTGATGTCATTAAAGACTATTATTTGAGTTTACGTCCTCGTCTACGTGTCCTTGTTCCTCCCTCGTGTGTGCACCGTGACAGCTGCAACATAAAATGTGAAAAAAAATTAAGAGGTATGAATACTTTCACAAGGCATTGTGTATATATATATATATATATATATATATTAGTGACGTATAATAGTTTAATATAATATTATTATAATATTATATATAATATTAGTATAACTATTATAATATATAATAGTATAATAAAATATTATACTAATTTATAATAGATTATGACGGAATTTTTATGACCCTGTCCATTGGATAACGTTAAAGTCTAACGCAACCTCTTATATACACACACACACATATATATATATATATATATATATATATATATATAAACATTTTTTGAAGCTTAATGCAGTTTGTTCTGTAATTCAGGAAACAGGTCACACCATGCTTTTTTATAATTCCAGAAATTCCCACAGAATTTCAAATGCTACATGGTCTCACTCACTTATTTGCTTGCTCAAGTGGTTCCTAGAAACAATATTTATGATTTTTTTTTATTGAATGAACAATTTTTCTCCACAGTCATTGAACATTCTGCAGAGAGTATACAAAAATCAACTATGGGCATGTTCACATTAACATTTCATACTATTTGCATTAAGAGTTAATGTGCAGCCTGGGTTTTTTATTTGTTATGTGTAGGGCCAACACACTCACATTAGGGATTTGTTGAAATAAATGTTCTGCTCTACAGAATTTTATCTATATGGTCCAATTTATACAACCCCAAATCAGAAAAAGTTGGGACAGTATGGAAAATGCAAATAAAAAAGAAAGTAGTGATTTCTAAATTTACTTTGACTTGTATTTCATTGCAGACAATATGAACACAAAATATTTCATGTTTTGTCTGGTCAACTTCATGTCATTTGTAAATATACATCCTTTCCTGTCATTCAGACCTGCAACACATTCCAAAAAAAGTTGGGACAGGTGCAATTTAGGGCTAGTAATGAGGTAAATTGGTTAAATGATGTGATTTGAAACAGTTGATGTCAACAGGTGATTGTAATTATGATTTGGTACAAAAGCAGCATCCAAGAAAGGTCTAGTCCTTTAGGAGCAAAGATGGGCCGAGGATCGCCAGTTTGCCAACAAATACGTGAGAAAATTATTGAAATGTTTAAAAACAATGTTCCTCAAAGAAAGATAGGAAGAGATTTGGATATTTCACCTTCAACAATGCATAACATAATTAAAAGATTCAAGGAATCTGGAGGAATTTCAGTGCGTAAAGGACAAGGGCGCAAGCCTAAGCTGAACAACCGTGATCTCCGATCCCTCAGGCGGCACTGCATCAAGAATCGTCATTCATCTATAAGCGATATCACCACATGGGCTCAGGACTTATTTTGGCAAACCTTTGTCAAGTACCACAATACGTAGTTACATCCACAAATGCCAGTAAAAACTGTACTGTGCCAAAAGGAAGCCCTATGTTAACAGTGTCCAGAAGCGCCATCAGCTTCTCTTGGCTCGGAGGCATCTGGGATGGACCATCACACAGTGGAAACGTGTACTGTGGTCAGATGAATCAGTATTTAAGGTATTTTTTGGGAGGAATGGACGCCGTGTGCTCCGGACCAAAGAAGAAACGGATCATCCAGACTGTTACCAGCAACAAGTCCAAAAGCCAGGGTCTGTCATGGTATGGGGTTGTGTCAGTGCCCTTGGCAAAGGTAACTTGCACTTCTGTGATGGCACCATTAATGCTGAAAAGTACATAGAGATTTTGGAGCACAATATTCTGCCTTCAAGAAGACATCTTTTCCAGGGACGTTCCAGAGTGATATTTACAGTGGGGGAAAAAAAATATTTTATCCCCTGCTGATTTTGTACATTTGCCCACAGACAAAAAAATTATCTGTCTATAATTTTAATGGTAGGTTTATTTTGACAGTGAGAGACAGAATAACAACAAAAAAATCCAGAAAAACACATTTCAAAAAAGTTATAAATTGATTTGCCCACTCACAGTTCTTCAGAGGCGGCGGTGTCCGCACACAAGGCTCCGGAGGCGGCGGTGTCCACACACAAGGCTCCTGAGGCGGCGGGGCCTGGTCATGAATTCCCCGAAGCGGCGTTGTCCGCACACAAAGCTCCTGAGGCGGCGGTGTCTGCACACAAGGCTCTCGAGGCAGTGGTTCCCACTCACGTTCCTCCCGAGGCGGCGGTGTCCGCTCACAGGGCTCTCGAGGCGGCGGTGTCCGCTCACAGGGCTCCCGAGGCGGCGGTACCCACTCACGATTTCCTCAAGGCGGCATTGTCCGCACACAAAGCTCCTGAGGCGGCGGCGGTGTCTGCTCACGATCCTCCTGCTCCTCCTGCTTCCTGCCTCTACCTCTAGCCTTTCCTCTGCCGCTACACGGGCCTGGCCCACCATCCCTCCCCCTGATCCGCCTCTGGCCCACCTCCCTCCTAGACAGTTTGATTTGTGTTATAGTGTGTGGAGCATCTGGAATCTGCTCCTTAAAGGGAGGGTTGTGTCACGGTCCTGCTGGTGTGCCCTGGTTGGCCACCAGATGTCACTGTGTGTTTGTTTGAGCACATGGCTTGTTGTTTGTTGTTGATGCCATGTGCTCTCCTGTCTATTGTCTGACCCCGCCCTCCTTGTTATCTCATTATTGTTTCAGTTACTTCACCTGTGTCCTCCTCGTTTGTCTCCCCATTTATTATCCTGGTGTTTGCAGTCCTGTGCTGTTTCGTTGTTTAATGTCAGATGTTTGACGTCGTGTGTGGGTATGTTTGCATGTACTGCAGTTCTCCGCCTGCCTGCCTGTTTTTCCTCCTCGGGGGGGGGTTTGTTCATTTTTGTTTCTCTTTATTAGTAAAAAGACCCACGTTTCTCCTGCACTTGAGTCCTCGTGGGATTGCATGTGTTCGGCAGGTGCATTAGAGTGTTTGTAATAACCCCCATTTGCGATCTCATGTGGATTTTGGTCATTTAATGTAAGTGTGTTTATCCGGTTTGTTATGGACAGAATAGATGCCTTTTGCCTTAAGAAAACAACACTGCCTCTTGTGGGGTGGGGTGGTAGCACTAACATACAGTAACCCCTATGCAGGAACTGCCTTGTTCTCCTTTAAGTTTATCATTTGTGGAAAGCAGGATAAGGACTTCAGCACTTCATTGATACGCCGTCACGGCTTCTCCGACGAGCCGCTTCTTCTTCGGCTTTTGCCATGGTACTGCGGGTTACACCAGCATACCTTCAACCTCTAGTCCCATCTAGTTGGATCTGGAAGAACAGCTCCCTGAATCCTCAAGTCAAGTCAAGTCAAGTCAAGTCACCTTTATTTATATAGCGCTTTTAACAATACAGATTGTGTCAAAGCACTTAACAGTATCAAGTTGGAGGATAGAGTGTCAGTAATGTATAATAATAGGATTAAACACTCAATTTTCAGTTAAAGGCATTTCATTATTGAATTCAAAGATGTCATTGTCTAGCTAAGTTTAGTATAAATAATATCTATGAAATTACATTGACGATAATCGCTAGAAATTAAGTGTCCCCAACTGAGCAAGCCAGAGGCGACAGCGGCAAGGAACCAAAACTCCCTCTGTGACAGAGTGGAGAAAAAAAAAAACGGGCTCAGTCGGGGGGTCTGATGCCATCAGTGGAATCCTCCACTTCAGATTCAGTTCCACCAGTGATTAACCTGTATACTTGTAATTGTAGACAGATTTTCCAAGGTATGCCACCTGATATGCCTCAAAGGCCTACCCACATCCATGGAAACTGTCAGGGTAATGGCACAGTAATGTTTAAACAATATATCGGATGTACAGTCATTATTGTGATGCATTATGGGATTGAATGAGTGCATTTGATAATGTCCACTATGTTTTCAAACACCACTACAAATGGGGGCCTGCTGCCCCTAGGGCCAGGCCTCCATCTGCTCGTCGTCATGGATGCCCTCCTGCATTCTCCAGAGCTGCTCCGCCCCACGCTGAAGTGGCAGCTAGGCCGGCGCGTTGAGCCTCTCGCAGGAGTGCGGCATCCCCCGCGTCCCATCCAGGCCCCAAGTCATCCAGGAAATCGACGAAGCGGCCCAGACACGGGCAAACCGGAGATATAGGAGTCTGCTCTTTCTCAGGAGACGACGAGGACAGCGTCGATCCTTCCCCCGGTGGAGGGCCGGGTGGAGAATCTTATGTTCCCGTTTATTTCTGTTCCGCCGCTGGCCCAAGGGTCAGCGGCACCCACATATTCAAAGAAAGAGCAATTTCCTTTTCCTCCAGGTTTTCAGGTCCACGGGTCGACAGTGTGCGACGCATTGCCTCCTCACTCTCGCCTGCGACACATTTTGCCAGCGGCCAAGAGAGCACGGTTCGGGGACGCAGTGCCTCCCCACGCACCTCTAGCCAGTCCCCTTTGGGACCCAGGGTGTTCTGCATGGATGCTGCAGAACGCGCTGCCTTCTGTACCATCCAGCTCTACTCCCCTTCGCTGCACAACCGCAGGTACGTCGATTGTACCGTTGGAGCCACTTGCATGGCGTCTGGAAGCGTGGCTTGCGCTTTCCAGCCCGTCTCGTTGGCTCACGCGCACAATTCGACTCGGCTACGCGATTCAGTTCACCAGGCGACCTCCCAAGTTCAGCGGCGTTCTCGAGACTTCGGTGGCAGCTCGGAACGCTCCTGTCTTGCGCGAGGAGATTGCTGTCCTCCTGGCAAAGGATGCAATCGAGCCGGTCCCTCCAGCCGAGATGAGGCAGGGGTTTTACAGCCCTTACTTCATCGTACCCAAGAAAGGCGGTGGTCTTCGACCAATCCTGGATTTGCGACTCCTGAACCGGGCCCTGCACAGGCTCCCGTTCAAGATGTTGACGCACAGGCACATGATTAAATGCATACAGCCCCGGGATTGGTTTGCAGCGATCGACCTGAAGGATGCTTTCATGTTTCGATCCTTCTCTGACACAGACTGTTCCTACGGTTTTTGTCCGAAGGTCAGCGTGGCAGTACAGGGTCCTCCCCTTCGGGCTCTCCCTCTCACCCCGTGTCTTCACGAATGTCGTAGAGGGCGCCCTTGCCCCGTTACGGAAAGTGGGCTTCAGGATCCTCAACTATCTTGACAACGACTGGCTCATTCTGGTCCAGTCCCGAGAACAGTTGTGCGATCACAGGGATCTGGTGCTTCGGCACCTCAGCCAGATGGGGCTTCGGGTCAACTGGGAAAAGAGCAAGCTCTCCCCTGCGTAGAGAATCTCTTTTCTTCATGTGGAGTTAGACTCGGTGAGTATGACGGCGTGCCTCATGGAAGAGCGCGCCCAATCAGTGCTGAGTTCCTTCAGAGGCAGGACTGTGGTTCCACTGAAACAGTTTCATAGGCTCCTGGGCCATATGGCATCCGCAGCTGCAGTCACGTCGCTCGGATTGCTTCATATGAGACCACTTCAGCACTGGTTGCAGTCCCGAGTCCCAAGGTGGGCATGGCGCCGCGGTGCCCTTCGGGTGAACATCACACAGGAGTGTCGCCGCTCCTTCAGCCCCTGGACGGACCTTGCCTATCTACGGGCCAGGGTGCCCTTAGAACAAGTGTCCCGGCTTGTTGTTGTTACAACAGATGCCTCCAGCACGGGCTGGGGCGCTACATGCAACGGGCAGGCAGCCTCGGGGCTCTGGATGGGGCCTCGACTGCTTTGGCACATCAACTGCCTAGAGCTGCTGGCAGTGCATCTAACGGGACCCGTCAGGCTCGGGTCGGGTAGCAGACCTCTAGGTTACGTACGTAACCGAGACGTTCCCCTTCAAAGGAACTCGCACTGTGTCCTCTGGTGTACACTATGGGGACTGCCATCAGCATGACCAGTGTCTGAAGCATGTGTGAAAACACTCCAAATCCATAGCACATCAGCCCATGAAGTCATTAGCGGCACGTCTGAAAGTATAAGAGGGCCCCTGTAATCACGTCATCAACTTCTTTGTCTAAATGAGATGTGAAACAAGCAGGCCCTAGGAATGGAAAGGGGATGCAGTGTCTCTCTCTCATCCAAAAATACTGGCAAACATTATGGCTAGGGATGCACTGATACCACTTTTTCCAGTACTTGCCGATACCGAGTACCGATACCGATATTTTCATTGCATTTGTAAATTTTTCAAATATTGGGTACAGAAACCAAAAGAGTATGTATAATGTCAATTGTACATTATACATTGGTTA
>JALXFT010002669.1:0-103602 GCA_023376895.1 Aspiorhynchus laticeps
TTATAAAGCCCTGAATGGCTTAGCTCCTCAGTACTTGAGCGAGCTCCTATCACACTATATTCCTTCACGTCCGCTGCGTTCTCAGAACTCTGGCTATTTGATAATACCTAGAATATCAAAATCGACTGCGGGCGGCAGATCCTTTTCCTATTTAGCTCCCAAACTCTGGAACAATCTACCTAACACTGTTCGGGAGGCAGACACACTCTGTCAGTTTAAATCTAGATTAAAGACCCATCTCTTTAACCTGGCGTACACATAACACACTACTACACTTCTATTATTCAAATCCGTTAAAGGATTGTTAGGCTGCATTAATTAGATCGACCGGAACCGGGAACACTTCCCATAACACACGATGTACTCGTTACATCGTAAGAAGATTGGCATCTACGCTAATATTTGTTTCTTTCTTATTCTGTTTCTCAGTCCGTGTCCGGATCAGATGGTGGATCGGCGCCGGGAGATGATGTCTGCGACCCTGATCGTCAGCGATGAGCCCCAGAGACATATCCCCAGTGAAGACCTCGATTAAAATACAATAAAACTAAAAATAAAACAAATAACTAAAAATATAATAATAAAATACCTAACTACATAATACTATTATTGTTGCAAATTGCAACAATATAAAAATAGAAATAGAATACATTTATACATTTAAAATTTTAATTAAAACAATAAGTAAACAATAAATAAACAATAATATCCTGGCCAGAGGAGAACTGGCCCCCGACTGAGCCTGGTTTCTCCCAAGTTTTTTTTTCTCCATTCTGTCACAGAGGTAGTTTTGGTTCCTTGCCGCTGTCGCCTCTGGCTTGCTCAGTTGGGGACACTTAATTTCGAGCGATTATCGTCAATTGGATTTCACAGATACTATTTAAACTATACTGAGCTAGACAATGACATCTCCGAATTCAATAATGAAATGCCCTTAACTGAAATGCCCTTGAGTGTTTAATCTTATTATTATACATTACTGACACTCTATCCTCCAAATTGATACTGTTAAGTGCTTTGACACAATCTGTATTGTTAAAAGTGCTATATAAATAAAGGTGACTTGACTTGACTTGACTTGACAAGGTACGGAGGGCCCTAAAGCATGTGAACGTCAGGAAACCGGCCGGCCCTGACGGGATTACTGGCCGTGTTCTGAGGTCCTGCGCTGATCAGCTTGCTTGTTTGTTTACGTCTATCTTCAATGAGTCCCTTGCTACCTCTGTGGTTCCCACCTCCTTTAAAAAATCTGTCATCATCCCTGTGCCTAAGAACAATAAACCCTCTTGTCTGAATGACTATCGTCCAGTTGCCCCCACATCAATAGTCATGAAGGTTTTTGAGAGACTTGTAAAGAGCCACATTTGCTCCTCCATCCCTGTTACTTTGGACCCTCTTCAGTTTGCCTATCGCCCCAATAGATCTACTGATGATGCCATCTCCCACGTCATCCACTCCTCCCTCACACACATTGACAGCAACAATGGGAACTATGTAAGGCTGCTATTCATTGACTATAGCTCAGCTTTCAATACTATAGTCCCCATCAAGTTAGCTTTTAAACTCACAGACCTCGGCCTAAACTCTTCACTCTGTGACTGGATTCAAGACTTCCTCACCAGCAGACCTCAAGTGGTGAAAGTAGGCCAGTTCATCTCAAACTCCATCACCCTGAATGTAGGAGCCTCACAGGGCTGTGTCCTGAGTCCCCCGCTCTACTCTCTCTACGCACACGACTGCGTGTCCTCTCACAGCTCCACTTCTATTATCAAATTTGCTGATGATACTGTGGTTCTGGGCCTCATTTCCAACAATGATGAGACCGCATACTTGGATGAGGTAGAGAGACTTACATCATGGTGCCAGGACAACTGTCTCTCTCTGAATGAGAGCAAAACTAAAGAGCTGTTTGTGAACTTCAGAAAGAGCCAGCAGCGGCCCTACACTCCTCTTATGATCAGTGGGACCCCTGTGGAGAGGGTGAGCAGCTTCAAGTACCTTGGTGTAAACATCTCCGAGAACCTGACTTGGACTACACACATTCAAAAACAGGTTAACAAAGCCAGGCAAAGACTGTACCATCTGCGACAGCTGAGGAAATTCAGGGTCTCACCAGCAATCCTGAAAACTTTCTATTCAGGGACCATAGAAAGTTTATTGACTCAGTGCATCTCAGTGTGGTATGGAAACAGCTCCAATCAGGACTGTAAAGCCCTGTAGAGAGTTGTGCGCTTAGCTGAGCGTATCTCTGGGTCTGCTCTCCCCTCCCTGCAGGACATCTACCTCAAACGCTGCAAAAGCAGAGCTGTCAAAATCATCAAGGACTCAAATCACCCTGGTAACCGTCTCTTCATTTTGCTACCATCTGGTAAGTGCTTCTGTAGCCTGATGGCAAAAACTGAGAGACTTAGGAGGAGCTTCTTCCCCCAGGCCATCAGGCTCCTAAACTCAAACTCGGTCTCATAACATCAACATGACTCCATTTAATAATCAGTAAGTTATTAATAATTTTTCTACCATTTGTATTGCTGCTATGTAAATGCCTTGTACAACCTGTTTGCACATCTTTTTGCACATTCCTTCTTATATTATTATTTATTAAGTCTACAGTATACTGTCCTTCACACTTTTATTTTATATTTTATTCTTTTTATTTTTTATTTTCTACTTCATTAATTTTTTTTTATATTTATGTATATTCTTTGTGTTTGCATTCCATATAATTGCACTGTCCATGGAGCTGACCTGGCTAACATTTCACTGCTGGTTATACTCTGTATAATTTTGTGTGACAAATAAAATCTTGAATTGAATCTAGATTTCAGAGGATATGCTCTAAAGGAAAAATAATTTTAAATACATGTGTCCACACGTTTCGTATTAGAAACCCCTGTTCAGAAAAACAAGGGCTGTATATTATTCCACTGAATAGGTGTTTCTCAATAAGTAATGGAATGCAGATGGCTAGCAAACATTTCATAGGAAACGTTTCATTTGACTTTAAAAATGTTACCCGTTTTGTAACCGCTAGGCGTTCTTCACAGTTATCCTGCAAACAAGCCTACACTGGCCCTCAACAAGCAAGATCGGGTAATCAGACCACTACATGACGACTGAATCATCAATTCAGTTTTTTTTCATGCAACTTTTGCTATAACAAATGTGCTTCAGAAACACAGTTACAGTAGCCAGAGAAAAACTTAAGTTAAAAAGTCAAGGGTCAGGAACCCAACTAAACCAAGCGCTTACCTGCATAACGGTGATTTCAAACTTTATTATTTTCAATAAAACAGCGCTTAGCTTCCAGTGGGCTGTTTCATAAAACAAGTTTACCAAATAAGCCAGGTTTATTTCAGTTAGTCTGACTTATTGCTATTTTTATAAATATGAAACTAAAGGAAAAAGTGTGTGTGTGCGCATGCGTGTGTGGCAGTGTACCCTCAATTCTCTGGGGTTCTATGTGCTGTCCTTATCATTGCTGCCAATTATCAAAGCACCCTGGTACAATAAAACATTTCTAATGTTGGATCTTACCTGTGATTGTGTCTGTTCCCTGACACTAGCAGATGGAAGAATGCCTATTTCTATGGATATGTTCTAACAAACAAAAACTATTTTAGACATGTGACAGTTTTTCCTATGAAATGTCCCTTTACCACACTTATTGGAAAAATGCAGATTTCTAAACAGACATTTCTGATGAAATATGACATTCAACCCTGAAAACGTTATCTGCTTTTCTTTTTTTTAACACCCCCGCATTCTTCAAGGTTATGGCCAGATTGCAACTCCTGATACTTCATCACGTTACCCAAGTACCACCCCTGAACTAGATATTGGATTGTTGCCTTAGTGCAACACTGTGCTATGAGGGTACTCAACAGCCAACGTTTTCTATATAAGTGGAAAAAGGAAAATAAGCAATATATGCATTAGAAAAAGTTTTATTTTGACAAACATTAACCACAAACAATTAAATAAACAAACTAAGCAGTCGAAAAGGGAAATTAAGGGAAGTTGTGGCCTAGTGGTTAGAGAGTCGGACTTGTAATCCAAAGGTTGTGGGTTCGAATCTCAGGTCCGGCAGGGATTGTTGGTGGGGGAGTGAATGTACAGCGCTCTCATCATTCAATACCACGACTGAGGTGCCCTTGAGCAAGGCACCGAACCCCCAACTGCTCCCCGGCACCGTAACATGGCTGCCCACTGCTCCGGGTATGTGTTCACTTAGGATGGGTTAAATGCAGAGAATACATTTCACTGCTGGTTATATACTCTCTATATATAATAGTGTATGTGACAAATAAAAAAAAAAAATAATAACTACGACTAATCGCCTAGTTGAGCAGGGAGGCCCTGGTGGAGCTGCTGGACCTGGATGGGCTGCCACAATAAGTAAGGCCTCTCTGCTGGTGGGACATCTAGGATGGTCTCCAGAGTGTTTAAATGCATATTTCCACTGTCCACTGCGATGTGCACCAACAGGTTTGCTGACACAATCGACGGCTGTCATGTCGCTGAGATGTTTTCAGAAAGGGAAGAATAAAATAAATTAACCTGTTAGCCTGCACCAGGACGCACTTTGTTTGAATGTGATCGTTTGTGAATAGATTAAATGAAATGGGACAAAGTTAATCTTGACAAACTATATATTTTTCCGAAGGTCTAAGCCTCAAGCATCGACGAAAGATCGCTGTTTTTCGATAGAAAGCTTATAAGGAATGTATTTGCTAAATTTGTGTAAGCAGTACACATCAAAACATTTATAAAAAAAGGCAGTACATACCAGATTCATCCTGATAATAAGACACAATCGTATCCACTGCTGTAAATCCCGGTTTAGTTAGAGAGGTAAGGAACAATATTCCATCAAGAACTTTTAGTCCAAAGAAACAATAATGTTGTAATTTGGATCGTTATTGATTTGTTTCAGTTTCATTTCTTCAGGGAGAGTTATTGTTTGTGTCCGTTATGGAATAAATTACGCTCAAAAACAGCGTCTTGGTGGTAAAAAAAACATCACGGTTTTGTAGCTTACAGTCTCACAGACAGAATGAGACCATCCAAAAAAAAAAAAAAAAGAGTTAAAGATAAGCGGAATATTGTTCATTTGAATTCTGGCGCTCCCTTGTGACGCACACTGTGACGCACCTGTCATCTGATGGGGGCGTAACTTAGCGATCTTTTTTTTTTGCCAAATAAACCTTTTTTCTTTCTTTTTTTCAACATTTTTTATTTATGTGTGTATGTGTGATGTGTGGAACATGGCTGTATCTGCATGATTACCATCTATACGAACGCACATCAGCGTGTAATTACCAACTATATGACTGCTATCAGAATGCTGTCAATGATCGACTATTATTGATGATATGGCCCATCTGTATGATTATCATCTGTATGGACGCACATCAGCGTGTGATTACTGACTGCAATCAGTGTGAATGTCTGGCAATATCAGTTTATGTCTGGCAGTGCAGAGTATTGAGTATGTAGGCTACTACATACAAAGCAAATTCTTATTTTTTTCTTTTTTTTTCCTTCTTTTTTATTACTCAAATTATTCTTATTGTATTTTTAGTGCTCAAATAAATAACTAATATGTATAAAATTCTGTCTATTACTTTATAATTGTAAAACTATGTATAATGACTAAAATAGTTTGTGGAATTCAATACATTTGTTGGTAATTTTCATTAAACGGGGGGGGGGGGTATCTGGAAATATTATCAGAAAAATTATTGCAGGAATCTCATTTTATATGGTATCTTCTTCAAATTTGAAATATAAACTCATTAGACATGTGACTTTCAACCCATTACTGTTCTGGATTGCTCCTGGACTTATTTCATGTATTTGTTTACGAAATAAAAAAAACATTCAGTGTGATAAAACATTTTTCAAGGCACTTCAGTGTCTATAACTTTATTTTTTTGAGCATTATCAACTCTGAACAATGATGCATAGTAAAGCCTAGAGTGTCTTCTTTCCAAAGATACATAAATTGTGTGTGTAGAACATTATTTTCAGGAAATGTTACCATTTTAATTTAGGTAGGTCATTTTCAGCTGTGAGGCCCAAAATGGGGGTGCAGGTTAACAGGTTAACTTGCATACTCAAATCAAACCATAAAATATTTCAACGTGCAAAACAGTTTTATGGTCCATTAAATTTTTGTCTTAGGCATCATAGCTTTAAAATTGTCTTACTTGCCTGTTACAAATAGTCGTGGGCAGGGGGTACCTCCTCCAGGGCAGACACCTCTGCAGACAGCTGGTCACGCCAGGGAGCACCACTGACTGCCTCCAAAGCATACTCCCCCTAATCCTCCTCCTCTGCCACATCCTCCTCGTGCTCATCCTCCGGGGCCATGATGTCACCAACCCCAAGGCAGATGTTATGGAGGATGGCACAGGCTGTTATGACCTGAAATGGTAAAAAAAGGGAACAAAAGTACATCTTCAGAAAAAATAAATCAGTATTTTAAAAATGTCTTTGCAATTCACTTACGTGAGGTACAAAGGTGTGGTGCACCTCCAGCGCTTGCAGGAAGATGGCCCTGAACCTGGTCTTCATCATCCCAAAAGCACGCTCTATAATGGAGCGTGCCCTGGAATGATGGACATTGAATCACTGGACTCCCACAACTTGTACTGGCCTCTTGTAGGGAGTGATGAGGGGGAGTGGCTGTCGGATGCATGGGTAACCTCCGTCTGCCAGGATAAAGTGCCCTGGAGGAGGGTACACCGATCTCCTGTACAGTGGGCTGTGTCGGAGCACTCGTGCATTGTGCACTGACCCAGGCCAGCCCACGTAGGTGGCTTGATGCGGACATGGCAGCCGTCGATTGCTCCTGCAGCTTTCAAGAAAGCGCTGTGTCTTGCCAGCCCTGCAAACCCACGGCAAACTGCCTCCAGGTCTTCTGGGGTCTGCGGGAGGTGAATTACTTGGTGGTGAATGGCCACCACATCCTCAGCAACTTGGTGGACAATGCGGTGGACAGTGGAACGAGGCATGTCAAACACTCTGGAGACCACTCTGTATGATGTACCACACGCCAGCCAGAAAAGAAACACCAGGGTCTGGATTGTAGCACCCCATCCATGTCGTCGTTCAGTGTTCAACAGATCCAGCAGCACTGTCAGAGCCTCCCTGCTCAGCTGAAAATCAGGCCGTGTGTCACCGTCATTAAAAACCCTGTCCAGCACTGGCACATTCAGGTTTATCCTGCAGTACAGGGGTCTGGTCTGATTTAGGGAAAGAGGGAAAAGAGAAATTGTTTAGAGCTATGAAAAAGTAATTAGTAAAATGTTACGAACTACAGATATTACTCCTACTCAAAGAGAAAATAAATTGATCTGTAACAATTAACAGGGATCCATCTAAGAAAGATCCCTGGGGTCCCCGCTCTCACTCTCAATTTCTCAACCACAAGACACTTATTTAAGTGCAAGTAAATTTATTAAACAAAGATAAACAAAGGAGCATCAGAAACTTCGGGAGGGGCAAATTGCCAAAGTAAATTACAATAAACAAAACTGCTACTATACACAAACTAACCTAGAAATCAAATAACAAATAAAATACAAGTTCTTACCTCCCTGCTGACATAAACAAGAGAAAACAAACAAAACAAACAGGCACCCACCTCCCTACCAAACTCCACTGAAACAAGGTCCAGGACGTAAGCAACCAAACATAACAAACATACAATCACAACTAAACTGTTCCATAATTCAATGGTTGACAATAAATGTCTAAGTTATCAATCCTTTCGCAAAACACATTACACAGTGGAAACAACAATGTTCACAACAAAGACACCAGGGGCCCGTTTCAGAAAGGAGGTTAAGTGAAAACTCTGAGTATGTTAACCCTGAAATGAGGGAAACTCTGGGTTTTCCGTTTCAAAATGGGAGGTTTGTCAAACCCGGGAAAGCAGGGTAAGTCAAGCCCGTTTCAGAAAGAGAGGTAACTTATACTCAGAGTCAGTTACCGTGGTAACTTATGCTGTGAACCTAACCTGGTCGGGAGCAGGTTTTCTTCGGTAAACCCGGAGTTTCTTTCCGTCTCCTCCCCCTTTTTATAGTGTAAGCGATGTTTTAATACCTCATTCATTCATTCACGCTGCAAAATTGCTTTTCTTAATGAGTATTTGTGTCTTATTTCAAGTACAAAGATTTAAAAATTCTTAAGTTAAGATGCATTTTCTATAGATAAAAAAAATATCTAGATATTTAGTTTTGTTAAAATATAAAAGTGCTCTCCATAGGGTAAGAAAAATAGTCTTAATGCAAACGGAAACAAGAATGGGCTATTTTTTTTTGCCAGATAATTTGCAAAATAAAATAAAAAATCACTTGAAATCGTTTTTTTTTTTCCTTCATGGAAACAAGACTAAATAGTGTATATTATTTATTGTATTATAATTTTTTTTACACCGTATTCATGTGCATATTTATTTGAGCGGTCCCATTTAAAATGGTAGTTTTCTTCAAAACATCGGAGATGCAGAGCACATTATAAGGCTGCTGTATGCAGATTTTAAGGAAAGTGTGCATCACTCATTCTGATAATTTTTTCCTGGGCACAAATCCGTCAAAGAGGAGAATCACAGGACTGTGGGTTAGTGGTGTAGAAATCGGTTTAAATGAGGCTAATCTGATAAATGACGTTCACTTGATAACATCTTTCTGTGACGTCTGGAATTAACCCAATAATCAGAATTTCCTTCAGGATCTCCAGTGTGGTTGGATGCATTGATGACAAGCATATCCCCACCATCACACCTTCTGATAATTAAACTGATTACTGTATGGAATGGAAGGATGCCAGAGGGGTAGTACGAGCCGTAACCACCACCACAGCTGTTCAATAAACAAATTATTCACGATTTTTTTGTCATATTTATTTCCTAATACAAAAGCAAAAGTTATTCTTTTTAGAAATCTTCCAATACTTGACCATCTCCTCTTCATCTGTCAGTGGTGCTGGTGCAGGTTCTCCCTCTGCCTTCTTGCTGTCAACAAGCCAGTAGTTAATTATATTACTCTAATTAAGAAATGTATAATTATAATTATGTAAATGTACTTAATAATTATTAGAAATATTTAATTATATGAAAAGAGTGTTAGACTATGTGGAAAAAGCTGCAGCGTGTTGAAATAGACATTGAATGATATTTAATGTCAAATATTTGTAAAGTCATTTAGCCCACACCCATGAACCTTTCATGTTCAAAGCTATACCTTGATTGAATTGTGCTTTTATACTTCATTTTTAGCTGCTGCCACGTTCTTGTTTCTTCTTTGTCTTTTTCCTTTTTTTATTTCTTTTTTTTTTTGTGGCCATGGGATACCATTAAAACGAAAATTATTTCAATAATTTACAGTTTTCACCTCTGATATTATAACAGTTATTATGTTATTGACAGTTATTAAGAATTAAAGTTATGCATTTGGAAGTATGCGCGCTGACGTCTTTTTGGCGGGAGCTGTTGCCATGGTGAATCGTAATTTCGGAGCTCCACTGATCATGACTTTTCATAGTCGTGGTGCACGCGCTAAACTCAGAGTCAACCTACTTAGAGTTGAGTAAACTAACATAATTCAGCTGTTCTGTAACCGAGAACTCTGAGTTTCCCATCTCAGAGTAAGTCAACTCTGAGTTCAAGTTTAAACTCCGAGTTAGTTGAACCTCCTTATTGAAACGGGCCCCAGGAGAGCAGGGAGCCAACAATCTCTTCCTCCAGACAGCTTAAGTACTGCAGCGATCCTTCTCTTCACCAACCAGTCCAGTCCTCCTAATCAGCTGCACCTGTAATCAATTACAGCGAAAGAGAGACAGAAAAACACAGAGAAAAATAAAACCAACATATGCACACACGAGCAAATGATATACCGTTTCCCTAGCAACACACAAATCCATTCGTAACAAAAATAAATATTGAGGTACTTTAGTAAACTACCTTTAGTAATTACAATAACTAGGTACTAACCATGAACCTACCCCTAAACCTAACGCTACCCCACGTAGTTACCTTATATTACAGTACTTTCTTCGGTAGGTACACTGTAAGTGCACGCACTGTAAAATAAAGTGCAACCAAATCATGAGCATGATTTATTAATTCGTTAACTCATATTAAGTACAACGTGCACACGATTTACTAATCCGTTCTTTTTTGTTGAATGATTGGTAATTTGTGAACAGGCTACATCCCTGTCACAGTCCTGTCATACTTTATTCATTACAGCAGCAATAGAGGTATTTTCTCACTGCGCAAAAAGGATGATAGGTTTATGAAATTGTGGGCAGGAGTCCGTGAAACACCCACGATTTCACTAAAATGAGGTAAAACATTTTTTTTATGTTTTCATGATTTAGTTAAAACAAGGGAACAAATTAGGAAATCATGGGAACAAATTGTTAATTTGTGGACACGTTATACCCCCCCCCCCCCAATGTCTGGGGCTCTGTAGTTTTGTCATTAGCAATAGCATTTTCCACTTAAATTATGTTTTGGACAGAATTAGTGAAATCATTAGTTAAAGACTCTTCATGGCAGACATTGATGTTTGTGAACACTTTACCTGGCAGCACTAACATTGTGGGCCGTTTTTGCTTGTTTTAAACTCAGTGAAGTGTAGTGTATTTTCTTTAAAAAAAAAAGTAAACTTTTTTTCAGTTATATTGTTATTTGCTTTTATGTGGCCAAAAACTCTCAAGTATCTTCTTTTAAAAGAAAGCATGACTAGCACTATAGTCTAAAACATTCATGAATAGCAATCATTTATGTCATTTTCCAGAGTATGCTCAAAAATAGGGATGCCAGGCAAGAGGCTAGTTTATTGCACTTTTTTGTCAATTTGTATTTAGTTTAATTCTTGTGTGATTCTTTTTATCCAGATTTGTTAGTTGTTGTTTGTTATCACCATGTATCTACTTCACATTAATCTTGACGTTGAGCACCATTTATATTTTAATGATTTGCAGTTGTGTGTGATGGGGCTCTATCTAAAATCTCTCCTATTTGTTCCATCAGTGCATTCCTTTGCTTTCACACGGTAAATTACTCTGTACAAACTTGCCCAATACCTCCATGTTTTTCTTGCAAGTCTAGGTAGAATTATTCATTAGCGATGAACACCTGCTGTTATTGAGAATTACAGAGGATCAGATGTTGATGTTTTATTGGTTAAAATGATGCCACCATCATGGAGGTCAGTGTTTGCTTTAGTTGGGCTCTTGACCCTTTTAGTAATTCAAAGAAATTTGCTATTAAACAATTGCAATATTGTTTCACAACAATCATTTGTGCATTGTTGAATTAATAGCTTGAAGAAACAGATTTGCTTATATTTTCTGTTCATAAATTGTTTGAATGAACATCATGAAGTGGTCTGTCTTTTGTTTATTGAGTGACATTCAGCTATTACTGAATTGTGAAAAAATCCTATTAAACAAATGCCACTATAATGCTTAAATATTGGAAGAAAAAAAACTCAGCTCAGGCTTTTAGACATGAACACTTATCATACGATCCTCAACAGTGGTGACAATAATTGCTAAGTGCAGCATAAGTGGCTCAGTGGGAAATGCTGTCTCCTCACAGCAAGAAGATCTCTGTTTCGAGTCCCAGCTGAACCAGAAAGTCTTTCGCTCACAATCTAAAGATTTGTGAATTACAGATGCTCAGTTGTCTAAAGGTATAGCGGTGTGTTTTACTGCCTGTTGATGGATCCGTGGCTGAGTTGTTTTTTTTTTTTGTTTATTTTGTCTTTTTATGGCTCAGTTTTGGGTGTCCGTAAAACTCACAGAAAAAAGTTTACAGAACTTAACGTATTGAGACACATTGGAAAAGAATTAAAAGGTTTGTTAACTAACAAAAATAAGTTAGCTGAACAAAAAAGAGACATGTGACTTTACTCAGTGACGGGTTGAGTGAACAACTTGATTCAAAGTTGAGTAAACTCAAAAAATCTGTGCAGCAAGTTGCCTTGAAATTTTAAGTTGTCAACTTTTCATTTTTTACGGTGCATGTGTAAGCAGAGTTTATTGAATAATCATAGTTGTCTATGTTCCAATGCTCAGATTTTGTCTGACCAGCACAAATCCAACAAGTGTTATTATACCACAAGCAATTGCAATGGAAAATTACTGCTTCACAACATTGTCCTGCATGTGAGCTTGAATCATAGACCTTCTTTTATCTTCTCTTCATAAAGACAAATATCTTTTGAAACCACACAATCATAAGATTACAACAATGGAAAATATAACAATCAAAAAATGAATAAATGAAATGGTTTTTATAAATGACTTAAATGTTTATCATTTCAAATGATTATATTATTAAATTGAATAATTAAATAATAAATGATTCAAAATGAACGAATATAAAAGAGAGAAAGTAAAACACAACACAAATGTAAGGTTGCTATGAATCTTTATATCATTCAACAGAAAGTCTTAATTTTGTTAGAATTTGTTAGAATTATTGTATTTTATTTGTTTCTAGGTTAGGAAATGCTCTAAGTACAAAACTTATCAAAGTAATACTTTGGTATTAATTGTAATAAACACTGTAACCCTACTGATCACAGTTTTTGCAACAGTAATCCCAGTCGGCTTTATCATTTGTGTAACACCACAGGTAACTATAGCCATGGAAGCCACAGCTATGATTAGACCAGCATTTCTTGTCATTCACAGCTGAGAAGCAGCTATCAGAAATACAGCACATGTCATTGCCATTTTCTGTGTAGCACCACCTATATCCTGAACCATATGTGGAACAGGCATGGTTGCTGAGGCAGTATTCCCCGTTTTTAGCTCTGCTTCCCGACAGTAGAGGGCTGCAGTAGTCCCAGCTGTCGAAAAAGATCCCATAACCGATCCAGCACCAGTAGTAGTCCTCACCGTATGTGTCACATGGGTGATCATACCTGCACCAGTAACCGTTAACTGTGAGGTGTGAGTGCTGGTCACTTCTGATGGCCCTTTTCAGCGGGCGAGACACGTTCTGCACATCTGTGGCCATTTGGTTCACTTGGTTCATTGGCAGATTAATTTTGTCAAAAATACCCTGAACCTCATTTAATTTATCACCGTCACCAAAACAATCACCAACAAAAATGTTAATTGACTGATGACTATAGAGAATGCTGAGCTCATGGTTCAGGTCTGTGACTCTCATCAGGCGTATGCCACCTTCAGGCTGGTTTTCCCCCACATAGCCGAAGGAGAAAGACTTTGTGTCATCACTGCGGTGTTTATAGCAGACGGCCGTCCAGATGTGAGATGGCACCGTCACCCTTTCAGACTCTTCAGAGATTTCGCTCTGTGGTATCCGTAGATTTGCATCGGGTACCGTACCTGTGACGATGTAGACTGTTGCAAAACCACCATCACTGTCAATCCTGCTTCTTAAGAAACTTCTCAGCATGCTCTCCCAGTTCTTCCAGTTTATACGGTTAAAGCCTGCATCTATAGGTGCAGCATTGGTCAGCGTGAACGCTGCCGTAGAGCCTTCTTCGCAGTGGAAGCTGCTGGGGTTCAGGTGTCCACGATCATATCTGGTGTCTCTATAGTCACTGCTGATGGCTTGATATCTTTTAATCATGTTTCCATCAGAGTCCTTCTCTTGGACCATATAATCAATTTGGGATTCAGGTTGGGAAATCTACAGAAGAAATATTATGTTAGATGATTAGTTTGATGTTTTACCACTTTGAGACTTTTGCTTTTCTGTTCTGTTCTTTCTAGCTACTTTATTATTATTATTATTTTATTTATTTTTTGGCTGAGATTTATGTTTATAAATACAATTACTGTATTAGAGTGTTCCATGAAGTACTGTCCAACTAATGTACTTTATATATTATTTAAAATTGCTATATTTACATGTGCACCAATAATGTGATTATTTCCTATAATAAAAGTGTTATACAATTGGCGAACTCAGATGCAGTGGGCATGTTACAGGCCATGTTTTTACTTACATGAAATGCAATACATATTTCTTTAGATGCATTGAATATTATTTGGCACCATGTTGAACATTTGCAGACACTCATGGCTTTCTTTGCGCTATCTCTGGATGAAGATGGAGCAGAGACTGTGCAGTGAGTTTTGTTGACAGTTTAGTGATTTGGAGTGAAGGGAAATCTTCACATGCGAGCACATGCGCATTTTGATCAGACCAGTAATAATCTGATTAAGATGTGTTAACTGGTTATTGCGATTAAAATCAGCGTACGCCACATAGTTTGAAGGGATAGTTCACCCAAAAATGAAAATTAGCCCATGATTTACTCACCCTCAAGCCATCCTAGGTGTATATGACTTTCTTCTTTCAGACTAACACAATCTGAGTTATAATAAAATTTATCATGGATCTTCAAAGCTTTATAATAATACAGAGGACCTCAGAGGATGCCAACCTCTGATCCCCCAACAACATACAGAATTAACACATTTTGCCATAAGTTAATATATTAAGTTTCTACATTGTATAAATATATTATAGAAACTTAATTTCCTGTAAAGCGCTTTGCAACGATTGTATCGTAAAAGGCACTATACAAATAAACTTGAATTGAATTGAATTATAATGGCAGTGAACAGGGGGTAAGATTTTGAAGCTCAAAAAAGTCCATCCATCCATCATAAAACTGCTCCACGCGGCTCCGGGGGTTAATAAAGGCCTATCCCTTTAATGTGAGTATGGTTACTATGATTATGAGCTTAATCACATTAGTTTGACTGAAAAATTGTGTTTACATCAGGTAAAGTTTAATTGCATTATTTCCAAAATCCCATTATAATCACATTATGAGGGTGCATGTAAACGTGCTGAGTGACAAAACAGTACGAAGAGACCAATAATTCAATTACCTGCTAATGAGGGTAAAGTGCTAATACAGTTCTTTTGTTAGACAGTGAGAGAAGCAAATAGTTACCTGTGGCTCGACGTGCCAGTTTTCTGTCCCTCTAACGGTGCTTGAGCATTCAGGGTCCAATGTGTAAGCGCTGTAGAAGGGGAGCCTGTGATGAACTGAGTACAGCGTAGCGTAATAAAAACCTCCATGTTCCAGATTCTGACAAATTTTTTTGCCATTCTGACCCATTCCTCTTGGTTCAGTGTCTTTGTAAAAGAACCCTTTACACTCATCAAATCCTGTGACCACTTTTGCCTGAGCACTGAATGCTCTCAGCACAATACAGGTGAGCAGAGCAGGAACAAACATGATGTGACGCTGCTCTTGTGTTCTACAGACACCAGAATCACAACTGCTTTAAATACACAGCCAGAGTCAGAGATGCTGTTGTGGGTGTGACTTAAAATAACACATCAGAAGAAATGACGAATATGAGGGAACCTGGTCTAATTTTAGAGTGCTCACATGTACTGGAAATTTGATTTCATAAAAATCATTTGGAGAACTTTCAAATGCTGCTCTGTCACATAAATGCAGTGTTTGCAATTTATACTTAAATTTTCTGATACATGCTGTTTTCACTTCTGTATCTGGAGCAAGAAGCAGGTGTTTTTGAAAGTCAGCATCTTTTTTTTTCTTGCTTCGTAGTCACTCAGAGCTTGTTTCACCCAACAGTGAGCAAAAAGTTGTTCTGAACCGCCCCCCCAAACAAAAATGCAGGGTCTGTACGGGTTACCTGACTGGCAGCCAACCACTACAGCTTCTGTGGTGAAAGAAGAATTGACATTTACAGTGTGAACACTATTTACAATAACAGGTGAACACGTTAACAAACAAAGAAAGAACACAATGAAGACAAATCACAATATAAATACAAACTATGTACATGGGCACTAACATTTCATGATCTTAAAGTCAAACACAATCTCCTCAACAACTACTCCAAGAAGAATTTCTGGCCAGGACATCTCACGCTCATCCAGCAGCCCACCCTATAATCCCACAACAATTTTTCATTGGGCAATATCACTACAAAAAAAAAAAAAATTGACATTGACAGAATCCATCCTGCTTTAAAGAGCTTGAGCATTTAAAACAGCAGATGCTTAAAGGGGTCATATGATGCGATTTCAAGTGTTTCTTTTTCTTTGGAGTGTTACAAGCTGTCTGTGCATAGATAAGATCCCTGAAGTTGCAAAGACTAAAGTCTCAAAACAAAAGAGATATTCTTTATCAAAGTTAAGACTCTGCCACGCCCCCCTAAAACGGCTCGTTCAAACATGCCCTCACATCACCATGTGGGGAGATTTTCAAAACACTGCCCAAATGTATAGGCAGTGAAAGAAGGCGGAGCTATTATTCTGGCTGTAGTGTTGTTGCTGCCGCCGGCGTCATGTCCTGGAGACACTGTTTCGTTGTGAAAGCGAAACTACTTTGTTCGAGCTTCCAAAAGAGGACACGACTAGAAATCAGAATCAGAATCAGAATGAGCTTTATTGGCCAAGTATGTTTACACATACGAGGAATTTGTTGTAGTGACAGAAGCTCCACACAGCAACAGGACAGGACACAGATAATAAAAGAATAATATACAAATAAGCAATGTACAAAACAGCAAAAACACAATATATAATATAGACAATTATGTATGTACAGGTCAAGTATGTGCAAATTTGAAATGAGAAAATAAAAAGTGAGTGTGGTGAATGGATAATGTATAATAGTTGTGTGTTCCGTGTTTATTGTCAAGTGTTCATGAGATGGACTGCCTGAGGGAAGAAACTGTTCCTGTGTCTGGTCATTCTGGTGCTCAGAGCTCTGTAGCGTCGACCAGAGTCTATGTGAATATCCCACTTCAGGTCCTGGGAGATGGTGGTGCCCAGGAACCTGAATGACTCCACTGCAGTCACAGTGCTGTTCATGATGGTGAGTGGGGGGAGAGCAGAGGGGTTTCTCCTGAAGTCCACGATCATCTCCACGGTTTTGAGCGTGTTAAGCTCCAGGTTGTTAAGACTGCACCAGACAGCCAGCTCCTTAACCTCCTGTCTGTAAGCAGACTCGTCACCGTCCTGGATGAGGCCGATCAGTGTGGTGTCGTCTGCAAACTTCAGGAGCTTGACAGAGGGGTCTTTAGATGTGCAGTCGTTCGTGTAGAGAGAGAAGACCAGTGGGGAGAGAACGCAGCCCTGAGGGGCTCCAGTGCTGGTGGTGTGGGTGTTGGATGTGAATTTACCAAGCTTTACTGACTGCTGCCTGTCTGTCAGGAAGCTGTTGATCCACTGACAGACAGAGGTGGGGACGGAGAGCTTTGTCAGTTTATTCTGAAGGGTGTCTGTGATGATGGTGTTAAAAGCGGAGCTGAAGTCTACAAACAGGATCCTCACATACAGTGCCCTCCACTAATATTGGCACCCTTGATAAATATGAGCAAAGGCGGCTGTGAAAATAAATCTGCATTGTTTATCCTTTTGATCTTTCACTCAAAAAAATCACAAAATTCCAACCTGTCATTAAAGTAAAACAATTGAAAGTGGGGAGAAAATCTGATTGTGAAATAACTGTTTTTCTCCAATGAATGTTGGCCACAATTATTGGCACCCCTAGAAATTCTTATGAGTAAAATATCTCTGAAGTATATTCCCATTCATATTTAAATTTTTTAGCACACCAGGGTGACTAGGAGCATGAAATTGTCCAGCCATGACTTTCTGTTCCACAGGATTATAAATATGAGGAACACAAAGGCCAAATTCCCTTAATCATCCATCACAATGAGAAAAACCAAAAAATATATTTCTGATGTGAAGAACAAGATTGTTGAGCTTCACAAAATAGAAAGTGGTTGTAAGAAAAGAGTTAAAACATTGAAAATCCCCATTTCCACCATCAGGGTAATAATTAAGAGGTTCCAATCAACTAAAGATGTTAAAAATCTGCCTGGAAGAGGACGTGTGTCTATATTGTCCTAATGCACGGTGAGGAGGAGAGTTTGAGTGGCCAAAGACTCTCCAAGGATCACAGCTGGAGAATTGCAGAGATTAGTTGAGTCTTGGGGTCAGAAACCTAAAAAAAAAAAAAAAAAAAACATCCCCTATATCACCACATGTTGTTCGGGAGGGTTTCAAGAAAAATTGTCCTCACTCATCCAAAAACAAACTCCAGCAAATTCAGTTGTCAGACACGACTGGAACTTCAAATGGCACTGGCTTCTATGGTCAGATGAAACTGAAAAAAAGCTTTTTGGCAGCAAACCCACCAGATGAGTTTAGTACAAACAGGGATAAAAAAGTACCCCATGTCCACGGTTAAATATACTGCTGGATCTTTAATGTTGTGGGCCCGTTTTTCTGCTGGAGGTCCTGAACATCTTGTTCAGATGCATGGCATCATGGATTCTATCAAATACCAACAGATAAAAAATCAAAATCTGACTGCCTCTGTTAGAAATCTTATAATGGGCCGTGTTTGGATCTTCCACCAGGACAACAATCCAAAACAAACATCAAAATAAACACAAAAATGGGTCACTGAGCACAAAATTGTAAGTCCCCAATTGTAAGTCGCTTTGGATAAAAGCGTCTGCCAAATGACTAAATGTAAATGTAAATGTAAATGTAAATGTAAAATGAATATTTTACCATGGCTGTCTCTGTCCTCTGACCTGAACCCTGTAGAAGATGAGTGAGGTGAACTGAAGAGAAGAAGTACTAACATGGAGCTGTGAATCTGAAGGATCTGGAGAGATTCTGTATGAAGAAATGGTCTCTGATCTCTTATCAGGTGTTCTCCAAACTCTTCAGGCATTATAGGAGAAAACTCAGAGCTGTTGTGCTGGGAAAAGGACGTTGCAATAATTGGGTGCCAATAATTGTGGCCAACATGAAATAGTGAAAGCATTTATTTCATCATGAGATTTTCTCCCCACTTTCAATTGTTTTACTTCAATGATAGGTTGGAATTTTGTGAATTTTTTGAGTAAAAGATAAAAAGGATAAACAATGCAGATTTATTTTCACAGCTGCCTTTGCTCATATTTACCAAGGGTGCCAATATTAGTGGAGGACACTGTAAGTCCCTGCACTCTTAAAACAAATGTGTTAAAAACAACACAACCTGTGTTATATTTTAACACACCTGTGTGTCAAGTTAAGGACAACACATTTTGTGTTAATTTCAACTCAACCAGTGTGATATTCTTCTTAACACAGGTTGATAACATTAAAATATTTAACACACTAATGTGTCATAACCCAGATAGCAACATAATGTCGGCCCAGATCCGGCCCACATCTGGGCACATCTGGAATGATGATCTGGCCCACATGTGGCATGGAATGATGGCACTTGGGCGGACCGCTCCTGTTTGCCAGATCTGGGCCAAAAGCAGGCCATAGTAACGCCACATGTCAGCCAAGAGCAAAGAAATAAACCACAATGGACCTTTTCTGAGCGACAAAATCTTCATATATTATTTATAGAGTCCTCTCAGCTTGACTAAGCTTGTTAACAAGCTAAATCATTGAAGAAGAGAACAGAAAAAAGAGACAAACAGAAACTCAAAAACTATAACTGACTTTAGCCACAGCCTTCGATGAAATCAACTGAAGATAAAAGACATTAAATCTCTGAAGATTTCAGCAGAGGAGGATTAAACAACTCCACAAACAGTATCATCAGCTTCACTTATTACTAACCAGACTGACTTTATTTCTGTTAGAGGTCTACAGAAGTTCTTATTGAGAGTTAACATGGGTTTAAATCTAACGTTTGTTTCATTTGAAGTCACCATAATGGTGACTGGTGTTTCCATTAGTTGGGCTCTTAACTCTTATTACAATTAGTTTGTCTTCATTGGCCAATGTGATGGTGTGTTTATCAAACACATTTGCAATAGCCAATAAATGCAAAATAAGATCAGATGATGATGATCAGCTATTGATGGTTCATCATATGAACAAAATAGCGTGATTCACTCTGTCTTTTGATTCAAATGATTGTGTTGTGCCAATGATACTTTGGCTGTAAAAAAACAAACAAACTGCAGTGTAAAATCAATAGTATTGCAGAACCAGTTTAAAAATAAAAAGCATACTCTACTAACACACAAAGTCATCATAAATCAACACATGAACCTCAACAATGGTGACAATATAATGTGTAATGTTGCAACGCATGCTGGGTACCATAGTACAACACTCCCAGCATGCATTACAACATGAATAAATTATGCAGGTGAATTGCCCTATTATTTTCTTTAATTCTAACTTTGGTTCATGTATTTATTTAGTATTTTTTGCTGTGTCTTTTAGTAGCTTTTTGTGATGTCCAGAATTGATCTGATTAGCTGAATATTTTTTCACCATTGTTGAGATTTATATGCCGATTGCTGATATCTGTGTGTGTCGGTCCTGTTCAGCTTTTTTTTATTTAAATATCTTCACACTAATGTTTCTACACACATTGCAGTAACAGGGTTTGTAATGTGAAAGCATTAAATTACACAGCTCAAGATTACAATGACTTCAGTGAATCAGGGCATTACACGATAATTGTGAAACCATTAAAATAAAACAATCACGCATTTCAAATGAATTTGGCAAATACATCGCTACAGCAGCCAAATAAGACAAACGATTAATAATAAGAGTTAAGAGCCCAACTAATGGAAATACCAGTCACCATTATGGTGACTTCAAATGAAACAAACGTTAGATTTAAACCCATGTTAACTCTCAATAAGAACTTCTGTAGACCTCTAACAGAAATAAAGTCAGTCTGGTTAGTAATAAGTGAAGATGGTGATGCTGTTTGTGGAGTTGTTTAATCCTCCTCTGCTGAAATCTTCAGAGATTTAATGTCTTTTATCTTCAGTTGATTTCATCAAAGGCTGTGGCTAAAGTCAGTTATAGTTTTTGAGTTTCTGTTTGTCTCTTTTTTTCTGTTCTGTTCTTTTCTTCAATGATTTAGCGTGTTAACAAGCTTAGTCAAGCTGAGAGGACTCTATAAATAATATATGAAGATTTTGTCGCTCAGAAAAGGTCCATTGTGGTTTATTTCTTTGCTCTTGGCTGACATGTGGCGTTGCTATGGCCTGCTTTTGGCCCAGATCTGGCAAACAGGAGCGGTCCGCCCAAGTGCCATCATTCCATGCCACATGTGGGCCAGATCATCATTATGTTGCTATCTGGGAATGACACAAATATGACACAAATTGTGTGATTTATGACACATTAGTGTGTTAAAAAAACAGATGTGTTAAAAACAACACAACCTTTGTTATATATTAACACACCTGTGTGTCTAGTTAAGGACAACACATTTTGTGTTAATTAAATTTTAACACAACCAGTGTGTTATTATTTTTAACACAGGCAGTGTGTTAAAATATTTAACACACTGATGTGTCAAAAATTACACAATTTGTGTCATAGATGTGCTATTCTTAACCAGTTAAAATGAATGCAATACTGAATACAGAATGCAAAAAACAGAAACATAAAATCAACTGAAATAAAATAATAAATCTCTGAAGATCTCAGCAGAGGAGGATTAAACAACTCCACAAACAGCATCACCAGCTTCACTCATTACTAACCAGTTTGTCTAAAAAAGTTATTTAGAACAGAGGTTTAGATGATGAATATTTCATTTGAACATACCATTAATGTGATCAGTGTTTGATTTAGTTGGGCTCTTGACCCTTGACTTTCTGATATTAGTTTTTCTCTGACTGCTGTAAAGTAGTGTTTTCAAAACACATTTGTTATGGCAAAAACCCCCAGAAGAAAACATGATCTGTTGGTTTTGATTGATCGCTAGTGATGAGTTAGTTGTTGTGTAATGTCTTAATTCTCAGATCTCATCCACTGTCCAAACATGTGATTATTTGAGATTAACAAGTAAAAATAAGTTGTGATGTAGATAAAATACATCTACAATCTGATACTTCGCTGAATTTTAAAAACACTTTGCACCCAAGACATTTTGATGAACGCAAACGTTCATCAAGAATCAGCATATGAATCTCAACGATGGTGACAATAAACAAAAAGCTTCATGCTGCAGTGCATTCTGGGTGCACCAATCAAAACTCATGGCTCCCAGAATGCATTGCAACATGAATAAATTAAGCCAATTTTGTTGATTGTCACCATTGTTGAGATTCATATGTTGATTCTCCATGTCTATGTGTGCCATTGACAAAAATTTCTTGTGCTTTTTTTAATTGTTTAAATTGTCCAAACACTGTTAAAATTCAACCTACAGAAACAAAGAGCTTCAGTATTCAACATAACAATCAGTGAATCATGATCATCAAAACATGATCATCGTTTTCAGCATCAAGTAGCCAACATCATGTTTTCTCCAGGTTTTTCTTTGCTATAATAATCTGCCCTGTAAACAGAATTATAGCAGAAAAAGAGAGGAACATTTTTTATGTATATATATATATATGTATTTAAGGGTCGAGAGCTCAACTAAAGCAAACTCTGACCACAGTGATGGTGATGGTGAAGTTTTGTGAAATGAAACCAACATCTAAACCTTTGTTAATTCTCATTAAGAACTTTTGTATGACAGAAATAAAGTCAAACTGGTTAGTAATACTGTAAGTGAAGCTGGTGATGCTGTTTGAGATTTAATGTGTATTATTTCAATTGATTCTAAGGCTGTGATTAAGTTGTAGTTGTGTTTCTGTTCGTCTCTCTCTGTTTTTCTGTTTCTCTTTCCTTCAGTAATTCTGCTTGTTAACATTCTCATTAAGTTCAACTCTGCTTCAGTGTTACTTTAACACTCTGTATTGTGGGACCAAACACACTCTGATCAGTGTTAATCCCTGAAGATTCTCCAAATAACGTCCCCAACCCTTCAAAGAACTCCACATCATGACCATCTCGGTAAACATTCTGGGAACGTCATTGACACCGGTGGGACGCTTTGATAATGCTCTGGGAACATTACATTTCTAGCGGGGAAATCCATATACCTGACACGAGTGCATCCACGTCATTTACCAATGAAAAAAACAGGTGCGGATTAGTTTAACAGCTTGTGGAGTGACATAGGCAGAAATGTGATTGGATGATAGTTAACATATTGTGTTGGACACACTGTGTTGTTTCTCTCTCTCTCTCTTTCTTTTTACACATGATCAACTTAAAATTACACAAAATGTGTTAAAATGGCCATAACACAAAAAATGTGTTAATATTTAACACATCCGTTTTTAGAGTGTGGTCTGTCCAGATGCTGCAGGATGAAGTGCAGTCCCATGTTGACTGCATCATCCACAGACCTGTTTGCTCTGTAGGCAAACTGCAGGGGGTCCAGTAAGGGACCAGTGATGTCCTTCAGATAAGCCAAAACCAGTATTTCAAATGATTTCATGGCCACAGACGTTAGAGCCACAGGTCTGTAGTCATTAAGTCCAGTAATTTTGGGTTTCTTTGGGACGGGGAAGATGGTGGAGCATTTGAAGCATGAGGGGACTTCGCACAGCTCCAGTGATCTGTTGAAGATCTGTGTGAAGATGGGGGCTAGCTGGTCAGCACAGGTTTTTAGGCAGGCTGGTGACACACCATCTGGGCCTGGTGCTTTCCTTCTTTTGTTCTTTCTGAAGACCTGGCGCACATCTTCTTCTCTTATCTGAATTGTAGGTGTGGGGGAGAGGGGGGTTGCTGGAGGTGTTAATGATTGTGTGGAGAGGTGTTCAGGGCGGGTGTGGGGTGATTTTTCAAAACGGCAATAAAACTTGTTCAAGTCGTCTGCCAGTTGTTGCTTCTCCAGAGTGCTGGGGGATGGTGTCTTGTAACTGGTGATATCTTTCATGCCTTTCCACACTTAAGCAGGATCACTGGAAGATCATTTTTTTCTTAGGTTGTCAGAATAATTCCTCTTTGCCACTCTGATCTCCTTTTCCAGTGTGTATTTGGCCTGTTTGTACAAGACTTTATCCCCCTTTCTGTAAGCATCTTCTTTGGCCTGACGGAGCTGTCTGAGTTTTGCAGTGAACCATGGTTTGTCGTTGTTGTAGATTAAATGAGTCCTGGTAGGAATACACATATCCTCACAGAAACTGATATAAGAGTGACAGTCTCTGTAAGCTCGTCCAGATCAGTGGCAGCAGCTTCAAAAACAGACCAATCAGTGAGAGAGAAACAGGCTTGTAAATCCCGCTCTGTTTCATTAGTCCATCTTTTAACAGATTTTAATACAGGCTTTGCCAATTTAAGTTTCTGCCTGTAGGTCGGTATAAGATGAACCAAACAGTGATCAGAGAGTCCTAAAGCTGCCTGTGGGACAGAGTGATATGCGTCCTTTATTGTTGTGTAACAGTGATCCAATATATTACTGTCTCTGGTGGGACATGTGACATGCTGTCTGTATTTTGGCAGTTCACGGGAGAGATTTGCTTTATTAAAGTCCCCAAGAATGATTAAAACAGAGTCCGGGTGTTGTTGCTCACTCTCTGTGATCATATTAGCGAGTTTCTGTAAAGCTGATCTCGCGTTCGCGTGCGGTGGAATGTAAACACCCGCGAGAATGAACGAACAGAACTCCCGCGGCGAATAGAACAGCTTGCAGTTAATGAAGAGCGTTTCTAGATCAGAACAGCACATCTTCTTTAACACAGTTACATCTGTACACCACCTCTCATTGATGTAAAAGCACGTCCCGCCGCCGCGCGATTTCCCCGTTGATTCCGCGTCCCGATCTGCTTTGATCAGCTGGAAATTAGGCAGATGAATCGCGCTGTCCGGTATGTCACCATTTAGCCAGATTTCCGTGAAACACAGGGCAGCAACACCCGTCTCACCCGCAAAGCCCTCAGCATTGCAGGTGATCCCACCCACCCGACACACAACTTCTTCAGTCTGCTACCATCAGGGAGGAGACTGAGGAGTCTCCAAGCCAGGACAAACAGACTGAAAGACAGCTTCATCCACCAGGCTGTCAGGAAGCTGAACTCCCTCCCGTCCTTGCCCCCCCTCCCCTCTCTTACCCCACGAATCACTGAACTCGGATCCCCACCACCACCACCACCACATAAACACACACTCACACACACACACACACTCACACTCACACTCACACTGAGACAAGCACCGGTCACTTGTACAGCATTGGACTGACCTCATTCATTCAACTACCTCTTCTGGCAGTCTGAATAAAAAGACTGCTCCTTGTCACTTTAAATAGTCTTGATAAGCTCTTTGCACTACACCATTTATATTCTGCATTGTTTGTTTGTTTGTTGCTGTTCGGGAGGCAGACACACTCTGTCAGTTTAAATCTAGATTAAAGACCCACCTCTTTAACCTGGCGTACACATAACACACTAATACACTTCTATTATTCAAATCCGTTAAAGGATTGTTAGGCTGCATTAATTAGATCAACCGGAACCGGGAACACTTCCCATAACACACGATGTACTTGTTACATCGTAAAAAGATTGACATCTACGCTAATATTAGTCTGTTTGTTTCTTATTCCGAGGTCACTGCATTCACCAGATCAGATGGTGGATCAGCACCTAGAGACGACCTCTACAGCCCTGAACGTCAGCGGAGACCAGGACACCTAGAAGAGCCCCAGAGACAGACCCCCAGTGAGGACCCCGTCACCTAGACAGCCATCAGGACAAGATCTCGGGAACCAGATGAGCCCTCCAATCGGACTTTGCAGCAGTTGGAATTGAACTGCTGTGTCGTCTGGCCAGAGGAGAAATGGCCCCCCGACTGAGCCTGGTTTCTCCCAAGGTTTTTTTCTCCGTTCTGTCACCAATGGAGTTTTGGTTCCTTGCCGCTGTCGCCTCTGGCTTGCTTAGTTGGGGACACTTAATTTCCAGCAATATCGTCGACTTGATTGAACAGAAACTTTTTGAACTGAATTGAGCTGGACGATGCCATCACTGGATTCAATAATGAAATGCCTTTAACTGGAAATTGAGTGTTTAATCTTGTCATTTTACATTATTGACACTATTTTCCCATTTTGATATTGTGCAGTTGCTTTGTCACAATTTGTATTGTTAAAAGCGCTATATAAATAAAGGTGACTTGACTTGACTTGACTTGTTTATTTCACTGATTTGCACTATCTGCCATGTGCCTTATGCCACTTTATCCATTTTTTTTTTTTATATTATTATTTTTATTTTCTTTATTTAATGTTTTATTTTTTTCCTACATGTCCTTATTTGTATATTTGTAATAGTTGCATTTTTGTGTATGTATGTGTGTATGTGTGTGTGTATGTATGTATGTATATATATATATATATATATATATATATATATATATGTATGTGTATGTATATATATATATATGTATGTATGTATGTGTGTGTGTTATATATTGATTTGTACTTATCTGTATTTTTGCGTTCTACTGTTTGTGTTTAGTGTTATCTGTATGCACCAGGGAGTAAGAGAGTAACGCAATTTCAATTCTCTGTATGTATGTACGGTACATGTGGCAGAATTGAGCAGAGCAGGAACAAACATGATGTGACGCTGCTCTTGTGTTCTACAGACACCAGAATCACAACTGCTTTAAATACACAGCCAGAGTCAGAGATGCTGTTGTGGGTGTGACTTAAAATAACACATCAGAAGAAATGACGAATATGAGGGAACCTGGTCTAATTTTAGAGTGCTCACATGTACTGGAAATTTGATTTCATAAAAATCATTTGGAGAACTTTCAAATGCTGCTCTGTCACATAAATGCAGTGTTTGCAATTTATACTTAAATTTTCTGATACATGCTGTTTTCACTTCTGTATCTGGAGCAAGAAGCAGGTGTTTTTGAAAGTCAGCATCTTTTTTTTTCTTGCTTCGTAGTCACTCAGAGCTTGTTTCACCCAACAGTGAGCAAAAAGTTGTTCTGAACCGCCCCCCCAAACAAAAATGCAGGGTCTGTACGGGTTACCTGACTGGCAGCCAACCACTACAGCTTCTGTGGTGAAAGAAGAATTGACATTTACAGTGTGAACACTATTTACAATAACAGGTGAACACGTTAACAAACAAAGAAAGAACACAATGAAGACAAATCACAATATAAATACAAACTATGTACATGGGCACTAACATTTCATGATCTTAAAGTCAAACACAATCTCCTCAACAACTACTCCAAGAAGAATTTCTGGCCAGGACATCTCACGCTCATCCAGCAGCCCACCCTATAATCCCACAACAATTTTTAATTGGGCAATATCACTACAAAAAAAAATAAAATTGACATTGACAGAATCCATCCTGCTTTAAAGAGCTTGAGCATTTAAAACAGCAGATGCTTAAAGGGGTCATATGATGCGATTTCAAGTGTTTCTTTTTCTTTGGAGTGTTACAAGCTGTCTGTGCATAGATAAGATCCCTGAAGTTGCAAAGACTAAAGTCTCAAAACAAAAGAGATATTCTTTATCAAAGTTAAGACTCTGCCACGCCCCCCTAAAACGGCTCGTTCAAACATGCCCCCACATCACCATGTGGGGAGATTTTCAAAACACTGCCCAAATGTATAGGCAGTGAAAGAAGGCGGAGCTATTATTCTGGCTGTAGTGTTGTTGCTGCCGCCGGCGTCATGTCCTGGAGACACTGTTTCGTTGTGAAAGCGAAACTACTTTGTTCGAGCTTCCAAAAGAGGACACGACTAGAAATCAGAATCAGAATCAGAATGAGCTTTATTGGCCAAGTATGTTTACACATACGAGGAATTTGTTGTAGTGACAGAAGCTCCACACAGCAACAGGACAGGACACAGATAATAAAAGAATAATATACAAATAAGCAATGTACAAAACAGCAAAAACACAATATATAATATAGACAATTATGTATGTACAGGTCAAGTATGTGCAAATTTGAAATGAGAAAATAAAATGTGAGTGTGGTGAATGGATAATGTATAATAGTTGTGTGTTCCGTGTTTATTGTCAAGTGTTCATGAGATGGACTGCCTGAGGGAAGAAACTGTTCCTGTGTCTGGTCATTCTGGTGCTCAGAGCTCTGTAGCGTCGACCAGAGTCTATGTGAATATCCCACTTCAGGTCCTGGGAGATGGTGGTGCCCAGGAACCTGAATGACTCCACTGCAGTCACAGTGCTGTTCATGATGGTGAGTGGGGGGAGAGCAGGGGGGTTTCTCCTGAAGTCCACGATCATCTCCACGGTTTTGAGCGTGTTAAGCTCCAGGTTGTTAAGACTGCACCAGACAGCCAGCTCCTTAACCTCCTGTCTGTAAGCAGACTCGTCACCGTCCTGGATGAGGCCGATCAGTGTGGTGTCGTCTGCAAACTTCAGGAGCTTGACAGAGGGGTCTTTAGATGTGCAGTCGTTCGTGTAGAGAGAGAAGACCAGTGGGGAGAGAACGCAGCCCTGAGGGGCTCCAGTGCTGGTGGTGTGGGTGTTGGATGTGAATTTACCAAGCTTTACTGACTGCTGCCTGTCTGTCAGGAAGCTGTTGATCCACTGACAGACAGAGGTGGGGACGGAGAGCTTTGTCAGTTTATTCTGAAGGGTGTCTGTGATGATGGTGTTAAAAGCGGAGCTGAAGTCTACAAACAGGATCCTCACATACAGTGCCCTCCACTAATATTGGCACCCTTGATAAATATGAGCAAAGGCGGCTGTGAAAATAAATCTGCATTGTTTATCCTTTTGATCTTTCACTCAAAAAAATCACAAAATTCCAACCTGTCATTAAAGTAAAACAATTGAAAGTGGGGAGAAAATCTGATTGTGAAATAACTGTTTTTCTCCAATGAATGTTGGCCACAATTATTGGCACCCCTAGAAATTCTTATGAGTAAAATATCTCTGAAGTATATTCCCATTCATATTTAAATTTTTTAGCACACCAGGGTGACTAGGAGCATGAAATTGTCCAGCCATGACTTTCTGTTCCACAGGATTATAAATATGAGGAACACAAAGGCCAAATTCCCTTAATCATCCATCACAATGAGAAAAACCAAAAAATATATTTCTGATGTGAAGAACAAGATTGTTGAGCTTCACAAAATAGAAAGTGGTTGTAAGAAAAGAGTTAAAACATTGAAAATCCCCATTTCCACCATCAGGGTAATAATTAAGAGGTTCCAATCAACTAAAGATGTTAAAAATCTGCCTGGAAGAGGACGTGTGTCTATATCGTCCTAATGCACGGTGAGGAGGAGAGTTTGAGTGGCCAAAGACTCTCCAAGGATCACAGCTGGAGAATTGCAGAGATTAGTTGAGTCTTGGGGTCAGAAACCTAAAAAAAAAAAAAAAAAAAACATCCCCTATATCACCACATGTTGTTCGGGAGGGTTTCAAGAAAAATTGTCCTCACTCATCCAAAAACAAACTCCAGCAAATTCAGTTGTCAGACACGACTGGAACTTCAAATGGCACTGGCTTCTATGGTCAGATGAAACTGAAATAAAGCTTTTTGGCAGCAAACCCACCAGATGAGTTTAGTACAAACAGGGATAAAAAAGTACCCCATGTCCACGGTTAAATATACTGCTGGATCTTTAATGTTGTGGGCCTGTTTTTCTGCTGGAGGTCCTGAACATCTTGTTCAGATGCATGGCATCATGGATTCTATCAAATACCAACAGATAAAAAATCAAAATCTGACTGCCTCTGTTAGAAATCTTATAATGGGCCGTGTTTGGATCTTCCACCAGGACAACAATCCAAAACAAACATCAAAATAAACACAAAAATGGGTCACTGAGCACAAAATTGTAAGTCCCCAATTGTAAGTCGCTTTGGATAAAAGCGTCTGCCAAATGACTAAATGTAAATGTAAATGTAAATGTAAAATGAATATTTTACCATGGCTGTCTCTGTCCTCTGACCTGAACCCTGTAGAAGATGAGTGAGGTGAACTGAAGAGAAGAAGTACTAACATGGAGCTGTGAATCTGAAGGATCTGGAGAGATTCTGTATGAAGAAATGGTCTCTGATCTCTTATCAGGTGTTCTCCAAACTCTTCAGGCATTATAGGAGAAAACTCAGAGCTGTTGTGCTGGGAAAAGGACGTTGCAATAATTGGGTGCCAATAATTGTGGCCAACATGAAATAGTGAAAGCATTTATTTCATCATGAGATTTTCTCCCCACTTTCAATTGTTTTACTTCAATGATAGGTTGGAATTTTGTGAATTTTTTGAGTAAAAGATAAAAAGGATAAACAATGCAGATTTATTTTCACAGCTGCCTTTGCTCATATTTACCAAGGGTGCCAATATTAGTGGAGGACACTGTAAGTCCCTGCACTCTTAAAACAAATGTGTTAAAAACAACACAACCTGTGTTATATTTTAACACACCTGTGTGTCAAGTTAAGGACAACACATTTTGTGTTAATTTCAACTCAACCAGTGTGATATTCTTCTTAACACAGGTTGATAACATTAAAATATTTAACACACTAATGTGTCATAACCCAGATAGCAACATAATGTCGGCCCAGATCCGGCCCACATCTGGGCACATCTGGAATGATGATCTGGCCCACATGTGGCATGGAATGATGGCACTTGGGCGGACCGCTCCTGTTTGCCAGATCTGGGCCAAAAGCAGGCCATAGTAACGCCACATGTCAGCCAAGAGCAAAGAAATAAACCACAATGGACCTTTTCTGAGCGACAAAATCTTCATATATTATTTATAGAGTCCTCTCAGCTTGACTAAGCTTGTTAACAAGCTAAATCATTGAAGAAGAGAACAGAAAAAAGAGACAAACAGAGACTCAAAAACTATAACTGACTTTAGCCACAGCCTTCGATGAAATCAACTGAAGATAAAAGACATTAAATCTCTGAAGATTTCAGCAGAGGAGGATTAAACAACTCCACAAACAGTATCATCAGCTTCACTTATTACTAACCAGACTGACTTTATTTCTGTTAGAGGTCTACAGAAGTGCTTATTGAGAGTTAACATGGGTTTAAATCTAACGTTTGTTTCATTTGAAGTCACCATAATGGTGACTGGTGTTTCCATTAGTTGGGCTCTTAACTCTTATTACAATTAGTTTGTCTTCATTGGCCAATGTGATGGTGTGTTTATCAAACACATTTGCAATAGCCAATAAATGCAAAATAAGATCAGATGATGATGATCAGCTATTGATGGTTCATCATATGAACAAAATAGCGTGATTCACTCTGTCTTTTGATTCAAATGATTGTGTTGTGCCAATGATACTTTGGCTGTAAAAAAACAAACAAACTGCAGTGTAAAATCAATAGTATTGCAGAACCAGTTTAAAAATAAAAAGCATACTCTACTAACACACAAAGTCATCATAAATCAACACATGAACCTCAACAATGGTGACAATATAATGTGTAATGTTGCAACGCATGCTGGGTACCATAGTACAACACTCCCAGCATGCATTACAACATGAATAAATTATGCAGGTGAATTGCCCTATTATTTTCTTTAATTCTAACTTTGGTTCATGTATTTATTTAGTATTTTTTTGCTGTGTCTTTTAGTAGCTTTTTGTGATGTCCAGAATTGATCTGATTAGCTGAATATTTTTTCACCATTGTTGAGATTTATATGCCGATTGCTGATATCTGTGTGTGTCGGTCCTGTTCAGCTTTTTTTTATTTAAATATCTTCACACTAATGTTTCTACACACATTGCAGTAACAGGGTTTGTAATGTGAAAGCATTAAATTACACAGCTCAAGATTACAATGACTTCAGTGAATCAGGGCATTACACGATAATTGTGAAACCATTAAAATAAAACAATCACGCATTTCAAATGAATTTGGCAAATACATCGCTACAGCAGCCAAATAAGACAAACGATTAATAATAAGAGTTAAGAGCCCAACTAATGGAAATACCAGTCACCATTATGGTGACTTCAAATGAAACAAACGTTAGATTTAAACCCATGTTAACTCTCAATAAGAACTTCTGTAGACCTCTAACAGAAATAAAGTCAGTCTGGTTAGTAATAAGTGAAGATGGTGATGCTGTTTGTGGAGTTGTTTAATCCTCCTCTGCTGAAATCTTCAGAGATTTAATGTCTTTTATCTTCAGTTGATTTCATCAAAGGCTGTGGCTAAAGTCAGTTATAGTTTTTGAGTTTCTGTTTGTCTCTTTTTTTCTGTTCTGTTCTTTTCTTCAATGATTTAGCTTGTTAACAAGCTTAGTCAAGCTGAGAGGACTCTATAAATAATATATGAAGATTTTGTCGCTCAGAAAAGGTCCATTGTGGTTTATTTCTTTGCTCTTGGCTGACATGTGGCGTTGCTATGGCCTGCTTTTGGCCCAGATCTGGCAAACAGGAGCGGTCCGCCCAAGTGCCATCATTCCATGCCACATGTGGGCCAGATCATCATTATGTTGCTATCTGGGAATGACACAAATATGACACAAATTGTGTGATTTATGACACATTAGTGTGTTAAAAAAACAGATGTGTTAAAAACAACACAACCTTTGTTATATATTAACACACCTGTGTGTCTAGTTAAGGACAACACATTTTGTGTTAATTAAATTTTAACACAACCAGTGTGTTATTATTTTTAACACAGGCAGTGTGTTAAAATATTTAACACACTGATGTGTCAAAAATTACACAATTTGTGTCATAGATGTGCTATTCTTAACCAGTTAAAATGAATGCAATACTGAATACAGAATGCAAAAAACAGAAACATAAAATCAACTGAAATAAAATAATAAATCTCTGAAGATCTCAGCAGAGGAGGATTAAACAACTCCACAAACAGCATCACCAGCTTCACTCATTACTAACCAGTTTGTCTAAAAAAGTTATTTAGAACAGAGGTTTAGATGATGAATATTTCATTTGAACATACCATTAATGTGATCAGTGTTTGATTTAGTTGGGCTCTTGACCCTTGACTTTCTGATATTAGTTTTTCTCTGACTGCTGTAAAGTAGTGTTTTCAAAACACATTTGTTATGGCAAAAACCCCCAGAAGAAAACATGACCTGTTGGTTTTGATTGATCGCTAGTGATGAGTTAGTTGTTGTGTAATGTCTTAATTCTCAGATCTCATCCACTGTCCAAATGTGTGATTATTTGAGATTAACAAGTAAAAATAAGTTGTGATGTAGATAAAATACATCTACAATCTGATACTTCGCTGAATTTTAAAAACACTTTGCACCCAAGACATTTTGATGAACGCAAACGTTCATCAAGAATCAGCATATGAATCTCAACGATGGTGACAATAAACAAAAAGCTTCATGCTGCAGTGCATTCTGGGTGCACCAATCAAAACTCATGGCTCCCAGAATGCATTGCAACATGAATAAATTAAGCCAATTTTGTTGATTGTCACCATTGTTGAGATTCATATGTTGATTCTCCATGTCTATGTGTGCCATTGACAAAAATTTCTTGTGCTTTTTTTAATTGTTTAAATTGTCCAAACACTGTTAAAATTCAACCTACAGAAACAAAGAGCTTCAGTATTCAACATAACAATCAGTGAATCATGATCATCAAAACATGATCATCGTTTTCAGCATCAAGTAGCCAACATCATGCTTTCTCCAGGTTTTTCTTTGCTATAATAATCTGCCCTGTAAACAGAATTATAGCAGAAAAAGAGAGGAACATTTTTTATGTATATATATATATATATGTATTTAAGGGTCGAGAGCTCAACTAAAGCAAACTCTGACCACAGTGATGGTGATGGTGAAGTTTTGTGAAATGAAACCAACATCTAAACCTTTGTTAATTCTCATTAAGAACTTTTGTATGACAGAAATAAAGTCAAACTGGTTAGTAATACTGTAAGTGAAGCTGGTGATGCTGTTTGAGATTTAATGTGTATTATTTCAATTGATTCTAAGGCTGTGATTAAGTCAGTTGTAGTTGTGTTTCTGTTCGTCTCTCTCTGTTTTTCTGTTTCTCTTTCCTTCAGCAATTCTGCTTGTTAACATTCTCATTAAGTTCAACTCTGCTTCAGTGTTACTTTAACACTCTGTATTGTGGGACCAAACACACTCTGATCAGTGTTAATCCCTGAAGATTCTCCAAATAACGTCCCCAACCCTTCAAAGAACTCCACATCATGACCATCTCGGTAAACATTCTGGGAACGTCATTGACACCGGTGGGACGCTTTGATAATGCTCTGGGAACATTACATTTCTAGCGGGGAAATCCATATACCTGACACGAGTGCATCCACGTCATTTACCAATGAAAAAAACAGGTGCGGATTAGTTTAACAGCTTGTGGAGTGACATAGGCAGAAATGTGATTGGATGATAGTTAACATATTGTGTTGGACACACTGTGTTGTTTCTCTCTCTCTCTCTTTCTTTTTACACATGATCAACTTAAAATTACACAAAATGTGTTAAAATGGCCATAACACAAAAAATGTGTTAATATTTAACACATCCGTTTTTAGAGTGTGGTCTGTCCAGATGCTGCAGGATGAAGTGCAGTCCCATGTTGACTGCATCATCCACAGACCTGTTTGCTCTGTAGGCAAACTGCAGGGGGTTCAGTAAGGGACCAGTGATGTCCTTCAGATAAGCCAAAACCAGTATTTCAAATGATTTCATGGCCACAGACGTTAGAGCCACAGGTCTGTAGTCATTAAGTCCAGTAATTTTGGGTTTCTTTGGGACGGGGAAGATGGTGGAGCATTTGAAGCATGAGGGGACTTCGCACAGCTCCAGTGATCTGTTGAAGATCTGTGTGAAGATGGGGGCTAGCTGGTCAGCACAGGTTTTTAGGCAGGCTGGTGACACACCATCTGGGCCTGGTGCTTTCCTTCTTTTGTTCTTTCTGAAGACCTGGCGCACATCTTCTTCTCTTATCTGAATTGTAGGTGTGGGGGAGAGGGGGGTTGCTGGAGGTGTTAATGATTGTGTGGAGAGGTGTTCAGGGCGGGTGTGGGGTGATTTTTCAAAACGGCAATAAAACTTGTTCAAGTCGTCTGCCAGTTGTTGCTTCTCCAGAGTGCTGGGGGATGGTGTCTTGTAACTGGTGATATCTTTCATGCCTTTCCACACTTAAGCAGGATCACTGGAAGATCATTTTTTTCTTAGGTTGTCAGAATAATTCCTCTTTGCCACTCTGATCTCCTTTTCCAGTGTGTATTTGGCCTGTTTGTACAAGACTTTATCCCCCTTTCTGTAAGCATCTTCTTTGGCCTGACGGAGCTGTCTGAGTTTTGCAGTGAACCATGGTTTGTCGTTGTTGTAGATTAAATGAGTCCTGGTAGGAATACACATATCCTCACAGAAACTGATATAAGAGTGACAGTCTCTGTAAGCTCGTCCAGATCAGTGGCAGCAGCTTCAAAAACAGACCAATCAGTGAGAGAGAAACAGGCTTGTAAATCCCGCTCTGTTTCATTAGTCCATCTTTTAACAGATTTTAATACAGGCTTTGCCAATTTAAGTTTCTGCCTGTAGGTCGGTATAAGATGAACCAAACAGTGATCAGAGAGTCCTAAAGCTGCCTGTGGGACAGAGTGATATGCGTCCTTTATTGTTGTGTAACAGTGATCCAATATATTACTGTCTCTGGTGGGACATGTGACATGCTGTCTGTATTTTGGCAGTTCACGGGAGAGATTTGCTTTATTAAAGTCCCCAAGAATGATTAAAACAGAGTCCGGGTGTTGTTGCTCACTCTCTGTGATCATATTAGCGAGTTTCTGTAAAGCTGATCTCGCGTTCGCGTGCGGTGGAATGTAAACACCCGCGAGAATGAACGAACAGAACTCCCGCGGCGAATAGAACAGCTTGCAGTTAATGAAGAGCGTTTCTAGATCAGAACAGCACATCTTCTTTAACACAGTTACATCTGTACACCACCTCTCATTGATGTAAAAGCACGTCCCGCCGCCGCGCGATTTCCCCGTTGATTCCGCGTCCCGATCTGCTTTGATCAGCTGGAAATTAGGCAGATGAATCGCGCTGTCCGGTATGTCACCATTTAGCCAGATTTCCGTGAAACACAGGGCAGCAACACCCGTCTCACCCGCAAAGCCCTCAGCATTGCAGGTGATCCCACCCACCCGACACACAACTTCTTCAGTCTGCTACCATCAGGGAGGAGACTGAGGAGTCTCCAAGCCAGGACAAACAGACTGAAAGACAGCTTCATCCACCAGGCTGTCAGGAAGCTGAACTCCCTCCCGTCCTTGCCCCCCCCCTCCCCTCTCTTACCCCACGAATCACTGAACTCGGATCCCCACCCCACCACCACCCACCACCACATGAACACACACTCACACACACACACACTCACACTCACACTGAGACAAGCACCGGTCACTTGTACAGCGTTGGACTGACCTCATTCATTCAACTACCTCTTCTGGCAGTCTGAATAAAAAGACTGCTCCTTGTCACTTTAAATAGTCTTGATAAGCTCTTTGCACTACACCATTTATATTCTGCATTGTTTGTTTGTTTGTTGCTGTTCGGGAGGCAGACACACTCTGTCAGTTTAAATCTAGATTAAAGACCCACCTCTTTAACCTGGCGTACACATAACACACTAATACACTTCTATTGTTCAAATCCGTTAAAGGATTGTTAGGCTGCATTAATTAGATCAACCGGAACCGGGAACACTTCCCATAACACACGATGTACTTGTTACATCGTAAAAAGATTGACATCTACGCTAATATTAGTCTGTTTGTTTCTTATTCCGAGGTCACTGCATTCACCAGATCAGATGGTGGATCAGCACCTAGAGACGACCTCTACAGCCCTGAACGTCAGCGGAGACCAGGACACCTAGAAGAGCCCCAGAGACAGACCCCCAGTGAGGACCCCGTCACCTAGACAGCCATCAGGACAAGATCTCGGGAACCAGATGAGCCCTCCAATCGGACTTTGCAGCAGTTGGAATTGAACTGCTGTGTCGTCTGGCCAGAGGAGAAATGGCCCCCCGACTGAGCCTGGTTTCTCCCAAGGTTTTTTTCTCCGTTCTGTCACCAATGGAGTTTTGGTTCCTTGCCGCTGTCGCCTCTGGCTTGCTTAGTTGGGGACACTTAATTTCCAGCAATATCGTCGACTTGATTGAACAGAAACTTTTTGAACTGAATTGAGCTGGACGATGCCATCACTGGATTCAATAATGAAATGCCTTTAACTGGAAATTGAGTGTTTAATCTTGTCATTTTACATTATTGACACTATTTTCCCATTTTGATATTGTGCAGTTGCTTTGTCACAATTTGTATTGTTAAAAGCGCTATATAAATAAAAGTGACTTGACTTGACTTGACTTGTTTATTTCACTGATCTGCCATGTGCCTTATGCCACTTTATCCATTTTTTTTTTATATTATTATTTTTATTTTCTTTATTTAATGTTTTATTTTTTTCCTATATGTCCTTATTTGTATATTTGTAATAGTTGCATTTTTGTGTATGTATGTGTGTATGTGTGTGTGTGTGTGTATGTATGTATGTATATATATATATATATATATATATATATATATATATAATGGATGTGTATGTATATATATATATATGTATGTATGTATGTGTGTGTGTATGTGTATGTATATATATTGATTTGTACTTATCTGTATTTTTGCGTTCTACTGTTTGTGTTTAGTGTTATCTGTATGCACCAGGGAGTAAGAGAGTAACGCAATTTCAATTCTCTGTATGTATGTACGGTACATGTGGCAGAATTGACAATAAAGCTGACGCTGACTTTGACTTTGACTTTGAGCAGAGTTAGAAAAATCCTTGTTTGTCCGGGAGAGCAGGAGGAGTTCATCAGTTTTGTTGGGTAGAGAGCGGAGATTCGCCAGATGGATGCTAGGCAACGCCATTCGAAATCCGCACTGTCTGAGCTTCACGAGCGCGCCGGCTCTCTTCCCCCGCCTGCGCCTCCTGTAGCGTTTGACCAGAGCTACGGCTCCGCCAACAACAATGTCCAGCAAAACGTCCGAAAAATCAAAATCCGGTAAAAGATTTTGTGGTGTGTTCTGCGGAATGTTAAGCAGGTCATCCCTTGTAAAACTGATCGTATTTGAAAAACAAAAAACAGGAAAAACAAACAAAAACAGTACAAACACTGAAGAGCAACGCACAGTATCTGCCATCATCGGTGCCATCTTAGTTCGCAATTAAAATAGGTGGTTAAGTTGTATTTACAACACTGTTCCAGAACAGTACAATGCAAATATCTGCGTGTGTGCAGCACATTTTACGGAGGACTGTTTCCTGAACCTGGAAGCTACAATGCTGGTTTGCACAAAGCCTGTTTCTATAAAGTGGGGCAATTCCAACTTTGAAAGGACAGTCTGACGCTTCTGACCACTGTAAGTACATTTCTGCCACTGACTATTCAAACGCGAGTTTTGAGCAGTGTAGAGTAGTGCTTGTTGTTTGTCGTTTCTCCGATCACAAATGCAGACATGGTAATGTTTATGCAGCGCGATGCAACGCGACTCGTAAAAAGACAGTATAAGCCATTATAATCAGTAATTATGTCCCCACTGGATGCAACAAATACTTCGTTTATAATGGCTTTTATTGTTTCTGTCTCATTGCGCCGGGACACGGCATCACAATACGGTGAGGGGCGTAACATTTCCGTCTCGCGCTTGAGGTATTCGGCCAATCACAACGCACTGGATAGCTGGCCAATCAGAGCACGCCTCGCTTCTCAGAACGATGAGCTTTGTAAAAATCGATGTGTTTCAGAAAGGCGGGGCTTAGAGGAGCAACAATAATGTACAGTATGTGGAAAATAACAAGTTTTTTTTTTTTTTTACTTTAAACCACATAAACACATTGCATTACACCAAATACACAAAATAATGTTCTTTTTAGCAACATCATATGACCCCTTTAAAATAAGCAACATCTTACACTGGCGTGGACTCTTATTATAGTTATCATTCTTGATGCACTGAAAAAAATGTTTAGTCAGTTCAACTTAGAAATTGTATGTCAACTGGTAACATCTACAATAACTGGTTTTGTTTAAATGAAATAAATGATTTAAGGTTACCGATTATAACTGAATTAAACCAACCTGAAAAAACTAGTTTTACTGAAGCATAACTGTTAGTAGATGTAATTTGATTTCTCCAGTTAGGTAAAATTACTTAAGTAAAGATGTTGATGTTTTATTGACAATTATAAAGTTTGAAGTCACCGTTGTTGAGATAAGCGTTTGCTTTAGTTGAGCTCTTGATTCTTGACTTTTTAGCATTAGTTTTCTCTGTTTGCTGTAAATGTGCGTAAATTGTGTGTAAATTTGATGCAGTGCTTGAGAAAACTTAATGAGATGATTTTATACTCAAGTAGTAATTACAGTTCACATCTGGAGTGTGTTATTTAGATTTATTAGTTTCACATTTTGAAGTGTTGTCCTGCTTTGAAGTTTTGTAAGTTTTTAAATCATTATGCAAAAATTATTGTGTTAAGATCACATAAACTCACAGACATCATGAATCTGTGTATGAACCTCAACAATGGTGACAGTCAACTCTGAACATCACAAAACAAGCTACCAAAGTCACAATAAAGGTTTGCATTGATTGTCACCATTGTTGAGATTCATGCGCTGCTGCTTGATCTTTATGTGAGTCAAAAAGACACAGCTCAACACACGTCCTATATAACGAAAGAAATAAAATCACAATATCTGACTATCATTTCACGAGACTAACAGCTAACATTCTCAGACATCAGACTCCTGATATGATCTGTGAATCTCACCACTACACTGAGTCGTCATCATCAATAAGCAATCAAGATCATCTCATCAGAGTTTCTCTCACAACTGTTGCTATAACAAAGGTGCTGCAGAAACACACCGTTGTGGCAGTCAGAGAAAAGCTAATGTTAAATATTCACGGATCAAGAGCCCAGTTAAAGCAAACGCTTATCTCCACAATGGTGACTTCTTGATTATTTTCAATAAAACATCAACATCTAAACCTCAGTTAATTCTCAATAAGAAGTTTAGTGTGGAAGAAATAAAGTCAGACTGGACTGTAATAAGTGAGAAAGAGATCTATTAGTGTTCAGTGTTGGGAAGGTTACTTTGAAAATGTAATAGGTTACAGATTACAAGTTACCCTATTTAAAATGTAATAGTAGGTTCAAGGTTCAAGGTTCTTGTTTATTTGTCACATACACAAACATACAGGGTATAAACAGTAGTGAAATGTAGATCAGGACGGGTCCGCTCAATGGACAGTGCAAAAAATAAAAATAAAAATAAAAGATTATACATAACACAGGAGCATATCTATAAATATAGGTAGGAATAAGATAAAAAATAAAAGTAATAATAATAATAATAGTACAAACAAGAAATAAAATAAGGAGTAAAATGTGCAATGAACTAAAATGTGCAATACAGTCTACTGAGGGTTTAATAAATATTAATATAACCAGGGATGTGCAAGATGAATGTGCAAACAGGTTGTACCGGGTAAGTACACAGCAGCAATGCGGATGATGGAGAATGATGGGTGTTGCAGTTAATTAAATGAGTCCTGTAGATGTTTATGAGACTGAGTTTAGGAGCCTGATGACCTGAGGGTAGAAGCTCCTTCTCAGTCTCTCAGTTTTTGCCATCACACTTCTGAAGCGCTTGCCCGAAGGAAGTGTGATGAAGAGACGGTTACCGGGGTGATATGAGTCCTTGATTATTTTTACAGCTCTGCTTCTGCAGCGTTTGAGGTAGATGTCCTGCAGAGAGGGGAGGGCAGACCCAGAGATGCGCTCAGCTAAGCGCACGACTCTCTGCAGAGCTTTGCAGTCCTGATTTGTGGCGTTACTGTACCACACTGAGATGCACTGAGTCAATACACTTTCTATGGCCCCTGAATAGAAAGTTTTCAGGATTGCTGGTGAGACCCTGAATTTCCTCAGCTGTCGCAGATGGTACAGTCTTTGCCTGGCTTTCTTGACCTGTGTTTGAATGTGTGCAGTCCAAGTCAGGTCCTCGGAGATGTTTACACCGAGGTACTTGAAGCTGCTCACCCTCTCCACAGGGGTCCCGCTGATCATGAGAGGAGTGTAGGGCCGCTGCTGTCTCTTCCTGAAGTCTACAATCAGCTCTTTAGTTTTGCTCACGTTCAGAGAGAGACAGTTGTCCTGGCACCATGATGTTAGTCTCTCTACCTCACCCAAGTATGCGGTCTCATCATTGTTGGAAATGAGGCCCAGAACCACAGTATCATCAGCAAATTTGACAATAGAAGTGGAGCTGTGAGAGGACACACAGTCGTGTGTGTAGAGAGAGTAGAGCAGGGGACTCAGAACGCAGCCCTGCGGGGCACCTACGTTCAGGGTGATAGAGTTGGAGGTGAACTGACCCATTTTCACCACTTGTGGTCTGCCGGTGAGGAAGTCCTGGATCCAGTCACAGAGTGTAGTGTTTAGGCCGAGGTCTGAGAGTTTGACAGCTAGCTTGGAGGGGACTATAGTGTTGAAAGCTGAGCTATAGTCAATGAATAACAGTCTGACATAGTTGCCATTTTTGCTGTCAATATGAGTGAGGGAGGAGTGCAGTACCTGAGAAATGGCATCATCAGTAGACCTATTTGGGCGATAGGCAAACTGAAGAAGGTCCAAGGTAGCAGGGATGGAGGAGCATATGTGTTTCTTTAAAAGTGTTTCTCTCAAAAACCTTCATGACTATTGATGTGGGGGCAACTGGACGATAGTCATTCAGGCAAGAGGGTTTACTGTTCTTAGGCACAGGGATGATGACAGATTTCTTGAATGAGGTGGGAATCACAGAGGTAGCAAGGGACTCATTAAAGATGGAAGTAAACAAACCAGCAAGCTGATCGGCGCACGCTCTCAGGACACGTCCGGTAATTCCATCAGGTCCGGCAGCTTTCCTGATATTTACTCTCCTTAATTCTCTCCGAACCTCGTCCTCCGTCACGGTGATAACATGATCAACATCGCTGCTCTGTCTGCCGCTTCCTGGCGCGTTGATCGGCAGAGTCGCGGCGCCGTTGCGTTCGAAGCGGCCGTAGAAGATGTTTAGCTCTTCGGCCAGCAATTGATCTGCTCTCACCTCGGCGGAGGGGTTATTTCCAGAGGAACAGATGGTCTTCAGTCCCTGCCACATGCGTCGAGAGTCATTGAGCTGAAAGTGTGACTCAATTCTCTCTCTGTATCTGAGTTTAGCAGCTCTAACTGCCCGTCAGAGAGCATAACATGATGCTTTGTAAACGCTCATGTTTCCTGACAGAAGACCAGCGTTGTATGAGGCAGTGCGTTGGTTAACCGCAGCACGGATTGATCTGTCCACCTACGGTTTCTGATTAGAGAATGTCCTTATTGTTACCGTTTCAGTGGCTTGGTCGGTTAGCATGTAAACAAAGCTTAGTGCTACATCCGTGAACTCGCTGACGTCAGCTGAACTCGCCCGGAACATGTCCCAGTCGACGTCATCAAGAGACGCCTGCAGCATAGCTTCAGAATGGGAGGACCAGCGCGTCACTTCCCTCACCCCCGGGGATTCCTGAACGATCCTTTGTTTATATTCCGGTGTGAGGAAAATGGCCACGTGATCAGACTTACCGAAGGCTGGCAAGGAACGAGCTTTATAGGCGTTCTTGAACTGAGTGTAGCAATGATCCAGTGTATTCGGTCCTCTGGTTGGACAGGATACATGCTGATGGAAGTTCGGCATTACCTTCCTGAGGTTGGCTTTGTTAAAGTCCCCAGCGATGATAGAGGCAGCGTCAGGGTGTTTGTTGATGTAGCCGCTTAGCTCCTCGTGGAGTTTGGACAAAGCCACGCCGGTGTCTGCCTGAGGTGGAATGTAAACGGCAGTAGCGATGACCGCGGAGAACTCGCGGGGTAAATAAAATGGGCGGCAGATAATGGAGAGATGTTCCAGATGAGGCGAGCAGGAACGCGACAGAATGGAGATATTCCTGGGGTCGCACCATTTCTTGTTAATCATGAAACACACACCACCACCCTTGATTTTTCCGGCCTCAGCTGATCTGTCCATCCGTAAAACAGCAAAGTTATCAGACGGAGTTACTGCAGTGTCCGGGACCGAGGGAGTGAGCCATGTTTCAGACAAACAAAGGATGTAGTGTAACTTCAATGTAACAAAGGATGTAGTGTAAAAGTAGTGTAACTTTTTCAATTACTTTATAAAAGTAATGTAACTGATTACTTTTGATTACTTTTTGATTACTTTCCTAAATTTCTAATAAATGTTTTCAACTGTTAATCATTTTCAAACATTTACACTATGGAGGGTTAACCTTAGTATTCAGCACTAATAACGGTCAGACTTTAAAAACCCTTCATCACTTGAATTAAGATGATAAAATTTGAACACATACACCAAAATCAGACTTTAGTACCGCCTTTTACTTTGAGATTGATCAAGTTCAATGCAGATTTAAAATCATAAGAAAAAGTTTACTGATACTGTTTTTGAAACCAAATCTTCGCATAAGTACAGGAAACACTGCATCTAACGATGCTTTGGAAAAAATAACAGTTCATTAAAAAATGTAAAAAATAAAAGCATATACATCAACCCAAATACGATTATGTAATAAGCATGTGTCCTATTCTTTGTACTAAACTCCTGAAACATTTTTAAACATTGGTGTCTGTTTGTATATATGATGATAGTCTTCTCAAAAGAAATTGTAAAATGCTCATGAAGTGACTCAGAGCAGTTCTAGAGATTGTTTATGTGTTCATGTACTCATATATATTGAGGCGGCAGACTGAAAACACCTCGAGCGATTCACAGGATACATCTCTCTAACTCTTTCTAGAAAAATCCTAATACTGAACATGAGTCATATTTTTCCCTTATAAAAATTAACCATGATTTTATTACAGCAAAAGTACAGTAACCATGTTTTTTCTTTTGGCAAATGGATTACCATTTGTTTATTTATTTTTTTTACTTCAAATTCCATGGTTAAACTATGGTTAGTGTAGCATAAACCATGGTTATTTGTGGTTACCATGGTTTAACAATAGTAATATTGTCTTTGGATTTATAGTAAAATCATCGTTAATTTTCGTAAGGGTTGTGTTGTTGTCTGCCCTAACTCCCTCTATACCTATTATAAAACGATATGGTTCTTTGTCTGCTACATTACTACTGTAACTTTACAATAGATAGGCTAATAATGATGTCCCAATGGGCTGCTGCTTAACTAAACAAAGACAAAACTATAATAGCATATTTACAGATGAATCTGACCTGCACTTGAAATCCTGAACAGTAGTTTTGCTTCTCTGCTCCACCTGTGCGCTTCCACAGTCCTCTCCATTGTCAAATCTCTCGGTATTGATTACTCTGCTCGAAACCGTTTGGCGGAGATGCGGAGCGCGTGCGAGACGAAGCATTGTCAGTCAGACTAACCGATTAGTGATTTATTAGAAAAAAAACGGTCAAGTCAGTGCAATTTGGGAAAGAAATCAATTAAATCTGTATGTGGATGTGCGTAAATATTCAAATGTAACCCCCTTTGTAATCGTTAACATTTTCATAAGTAACTGTAATTTAATTACACATTTTTTCTTAGTAACTGTAACTAATTACAGTTACATTTATTTTGTAATTAAATTACGTAACGCCGTTACATGTAACTAGTTACTCCCCAACACTGTTAGTGTTTAATGTTTTGTTGCTGCCAGTCATGTGCCATTTTATTTATATTATTATTTTTTTTCTTTTTTCTTACAGTGGTTACCATTGTGCTGAAGAGTAGCTGTCAATTGTAATTTTCACTTTGCTGCAACTTAAAATATATAATAATTTAAAATCATAATTTTTCATTGAACCAAAATTCACTAATCAGCATGGAGCAGGTGTGTTTGTTTCGAATGTGGTAATTCTGAGTTTTATTGGAAATTGTATGTTGGGTTAATGTAATGTATTTAAGTTGAAATAACATCCTCTTGGTTTGTGTTACATTTAACATAACATTTAATCATTTAGCAGACGCTTTTATCCAAAGCGACGTACAAATGAGGAGAACAATAGAAGCAATCAGACCATCGAGAGAGCAACAGTATACAAGTGTCATGACAAGTCTCAGTTAGTCTCACACAGTACACGTAGCTAGGATTTTTTTTTTTTTTTAAATAGAATAGGTAAGTTAGTATTAGTTAGTCAGGTGCTGGCGAAAAAGATGTGTCTTTAGATGTTTTTTGAAAATGGCTAAAGACTCAGCTGTTCGAATTGAGATCGGGAGGTCATTCCACCAGCTGGGCACAGTCCAGGAAAAGGTCCGTGAGAGTGATTTGGTACCTCTTTGGGATGGCACCACAAGACGTCGTTCACTTGCAGAACGCAAGCTTCTGGAGGGCACATAAGTTTGAACCAGCGAGTTTAGGTATATTGGTGCAGTGGCAGTTGTGGTCTTGTAGGCAAACATCAGTACCTTGAATTTGATGCGAGCGGCTATTGGTAGCCAGTGTAACCTGATGAAGAGAGGGGTAACGTGAGCTTTTTTTTGGCTCATTAAAGACCACTCTGGCTGCTGCATTCTGGATCAGTTGCAGAGGCTTGATAGTACATGCGGGAAGGCCCGCCAAGAGAGCATTACAATAGTCCAGGCTGGAGAGAACAAGAGCTTGGACAAGGAGTTGTGCAGCTTGCTCTTGCAGGAAGGGCCTAATCTTCCTAATGTTGTATAAGGCAAATCTGCAGGACCGGGCCGTTGTAGCAATATGGTCTGTGAAGCTTAACTGATCATCGATCACAACTCCAAGGTTCCTGGCAGTCCTGGAAGGAGTTATGGTTGATGAACCCAGCTGTATAGAGAAGTTTAAGGTTCAAGGTTCAAGTTTATTTGTCACATACACAATCATACAGGGTATAATCAGTAGTGAAATGGAGGTCAGGACAGGTCCGCTCAATGGACAGTGCAAAAAAATAAAAGATGATACATAACACAGGAGCATATATTTAAATATAGGTAGGAATAAGATTAAAAAAAGATAAGTAAAAAACAAAAAAAATAATAAAATAAGGAGTAAAATGTGCAATGAACTAGAATGTGCAAAACAGTCTACTGTGGATTTAATAAATATTAATATAAACAGGGATGTGCAAGAGGAATGTGCAAACAGGTTGTACTGGGTATGTACCCATAGCAGCAATGCGGGTGATGGAGAATGATGGGTGTTACAGTTAATTAACTGAGTCCTGAAGATGTTATGAGACTGAGTTTAGGAGTCTGATGGCCTGAGGATAGAAGCTCCTCCTCAGTCTCTCAGTTTTTGCCATCACGCTTCTGAAGCGCTTGCCCGATGGCAGTGTGATGAAGAGACGGTTACCGGGGTGATTTGAGTCCTTGATTATTTTTGCAGCTCTGCTTCTGCAGCGTTTGTGGTAGATGTCCTGCAGAGAGGGGAGGGCAGACCCAGAGATGCGCTCAGCTAGGCGCACGACTCTCTGCAGAGCTTTGCAGTCCTGATTTGTGGCATTGCTATACCACACTGAGATGCACTGAGTCAGTACACTTTCTATGGCCCCTGAATAGAAAGTTTTCAGGATTGCTGGAGAGACCCTGAATTTCCTCAGCTGTCGCAGATGGTACAGTCTTTGCCTGGCTTTCTTGACCTGTGTTGAAATGTGTGCAGTCCAAGTCAGGTCCTCGGAGATGTTTACACCGAGGTACTTGAAGCTGCTCACCCTCTCCACAGGGGTCCCGCTGATCATAAGAGGAGTGTAGGGCCGCTGCTGTCTCTTCCTGAAGTCTACAATCAGCTCTTTAGTTTTGCTCACGTTCAGAGAGAGACAGTTGTCCTGGCACCATGATGTTAGTCTCTCTACCTCACCCAAGTATGCGGTCTCATCATTGTTGGAAATGAGGCCCAGAACCAAAGTATCATCAGCAAATTTGACAATAGAAGTGGAGCTGTGAGAGGACACACAGTCGTGTGTGTAGAGAGAGTAGAGCAGGGGACTCAGAACGCAGCCCTGCGGGGCTCCTACGTTCAGGGTGATGGAGTTGGAGGTGAACTGGCCCATTTTCACCACTTGAGGTCTGCCGGTGAGGAAGTCTTGGATCCAGTCACAGAGTGTAGTGTTTAGGCCGAGGTCTGAGAGTTTGACAGCTAGCTTGGAGGGGACTATAGTGTTGAAAGCTGAGCTATAGTCAACGAATAGCAGTCTGACATAGTTGCCATTTTTTCTGTCAATATGTGTGAGGGAGGAGTGCAGTACCTGAGAGATGGCATCATCAGTAGACCTATTTGGGCGATAGGCAAACTGAAGAGGGTCCAAGGTAGCAGGGATGGAGGAGCATATGTGCTTCTTTAAAAGTCTCTCAAAAACCTTCATGACTGTTGATGTGAGGGCAACTGGACGATAGTCATTCAGGCAAGAGGGTTTACTGTTCTTAGGCACAGGGATGATGACAGATTTCTTAAATGAGGTGGGAATCACAGAGGTAGCAAGGGACTCATTAAAGATGGAAGTAAACAAACCAGCAAGCTGATCGGCGCACAATCTCAGGATGCGTCCGGTAATCCCATCAGGTCCGGCGGCTTTCCTGATGTTTACTCTCCTTAATTCTCTCCGGACCTCGTCCTCCGTCACGGTGATAACATGATCAACATCGCTGCTCTGACTGCTGCTTCCTGACGCGTTGAACGGCACAGTCGCGCCGCCGTTGCGATCGAAGCGGCCGTAGAAGATGTTTAGCTCTTCGGCCAGCAATGGATCTGCTCTCACCTCGGCGGAGGGGTTAAGTGATGGTGAAGTGATGGGTTGGCAGAGAACACGAGCAGTTCTGTCTTAGCAAGATTGAGCTGAAGGTGATGGTCCATCATCCAGCTAGAAATGTCACTCAGACAGGCTGCAATGCGATCAGTTACCGTCGGATCATCTGGTTGAATGAGAAGTAGAGTTGAGTGTCATCAGCATAGCAGTGGTAGGAAAAGGCATGCTTCTGAATAACCGATCCTAATGACATTTACATTTACATTTACATTTAGTCATTTGGCAGACGCTTTTATCCAAAGCGACTTACAATTGGGGAGTACATAAAGCGATTCATCTTGAAGAGGCAATCAGACAGAGGAAGTGCTAGTAACACCAAGTCTCAGTCATTGTTCAAATAAGTACAAGCTAGCAAGGGAAGGAGAGAAGATAGAGGGAAAGGTTTTTTTTTTGTTGTTTTTTTTTTTGGAACAAGTTTAGGATGAAGTCAAGTAGTGCCGAAAGAGATGAGTCTTCAGTTGATGCTTGAAGATTGACAGGGATCCAGCATTCCGGATAGGGGTGGGAAGATTATTCCACCATCCAGGAATGGTGAATGAGAATGTTCTGGAGAGTGATTTTGAGCCTCTCTGTGATGGTACCACAAGGCGTCGCTCACTAGCAGATCTCAGACTTCTGGAGGGGATGTAGATTCGTAATAGTGAGTGGAAGTAGGAGGGTGCTGAGCCTGTGGTCGTTCTGTATGCAAGCATCAGTGTCTTGAACTTGATGCGAGCTGCCACTGGTAGCCAGTGCAGTGAGATGAAGAGAGGTGTAACATGGGTTCTTTTGGGCTCATTGAAGACCAGTCGTGCCGCAGCATTCTGAATCATTTGTAGAGGTTTGATTGTGTTTGATGGAAGACCAGCCAGAAGAGCATTGCAGTAGTCCAGCCTAGAAACGACAAGGGCCTGGACAAGAAGTTGCGCAGCATGCTCTGTCAGGAAGGGCCTGATTTTTCTGATGTTGTGTAGCGCAAACCTGCAAGATCGAGCAGTCTTTGCAATGTGTTCTTTGAAGGTCAGCTGGTCATCAAAGATTACACCAAGATTTCTGACTGAAGTTGATGGGGTAATTATTGATGTGCCTAATTGAATCGAGAAGTCATGCTGTAGACTCGGAGTGGCAGGGATGACAAGAAGCTCAGTCTTTGCCAGGTTGAGCTGTAGGTGATGTTCTTTCATCCATGCCGAGATGTCCGCCAGGCAGCCTGAGATCCGTGCAGCTACCGTTGGATCATCTGGTTGAAAAGAGAGATAGAGCTGTGTGTCATCGGCGTAGCAATGGTAGGAGAAGCCATGTGCCTGTATGATGGGTCCCAGTGATGTAGTGTATGTGGAGAAGAGGAGGGGTCCAAGAACCGATCCCTGAGGAACCCCAGTGACCAGTTGATGTGCTTTGGATACCTCCCCACCCCAGGCCACCCTGAAGGACCTACCGGTGAGATAGGATTCAAACCAGCGAAGTGGAATCCCAGTGATACCCAGCGATGAGAGGGTGGACAGGAGGATCTGATGATTGACAGTGTCAAAAGCAGCAGAAAGATCGAGCAGAATGAGGACTGATGATTTGGAATCGGCCTTTGCGACTCGCAGGGCTTCAGTGACTGAGAGTAGCGCAGTCTCTGTTGAATGGCCACTCCTGAAACCTGACTGTTTAGCATCCAGTTTGTTGTACTGTGAAAGAAACAGTGAGAGCTGGTTGAAGACAACTCGTTCGAGTGTTTTCGCTACGAATGGAAGGAGAGAGACAGGTCTGTAGTTTTCTAAAAGAGAAGTGTTTAATGTAGGTTTTTTGAGCAGTGGGGTTACCCGGGCCTGCTTGAACGCTGTGGGGAAGATGCCAGTGCGGAGAGATGTGTTGATAATGTGTGTGAGTGCCGGTAAGAGTGTGGGAGAGATTGCTTGGAGAAGGTGAGAGGGGATTGGGTCAAGAGGACATGTTGTAGGATGGCTGGAGAGGAGAAGTTTGGATACTTCCACCTCGGTAAGGGGACAGAAGGAGAAGATGGGAGTTTGAGCAGTGGATGTGGTTGGTTGGAGGTCATGTGTGTGTGGAGTTGTGAACTGGTTACCGATTGTTCTAGTTTTGTCGGTGAAAAAAGTGGCAAAGTCGTCAGCTGTTATAGAAGTGGTGGGCGGTGGAGGAGGGGGACAGAGGAGAGAATTAAATGTTCTGAAGAGATCACGCATGTCAGGAGCGCTGTTGATCTTGTTGTGGAAGTGTGAGGATTTGGCAGTGTGGACTTCAGTAGAGAAAGATGACGACATGTAGATGGAGAAGAGAAGTGGTCCAAGCACTGAGCCTTGAGGAACTCCAGTAGCAAGAAGTTGTGACTTTGAAACCTCACCCCTCCAAGACACCCTGAAGGACCTATCTGAGAGGTAGGACTCGAACCACAGGAGGGCGGTTCCTGAGATGCCCATCTTTCTGAGGATGGACATGAGGATCTGGTGGTTAACTGTGTCAAAGGCAGCAGACAGATCCAGCAAGATGAGTACAGAGGTGTTGGAAGCTGCTCTTGCCAGTCTCAGGGCCTCTGTAACCGAGAGTAGGGCAGTCTCAGTTGAGTGTCCACTTCTGAAGCCAGATTGGTTGTTGTCCAGAATGTTGTTCTGTGCAAGAAACAGAGAGAGTTGGTTGAACACAACTCGCTCAAGTGTCTTTGCAATGAATGGAAGAAGGGATACCGGTCTGTAGTTTTCTAAAAGTGCTGGATTTAGAGCAGGTTTTTTAAGCAGTGGGCTTACCCGAGCCTGCTTAAATGCTGTGGGAAATGTACCAGTGTTAAGCGAGGTGTTGATAATGTGAGTAAGAGCAGGTACGACCGAAGAAGAAATGGCTTGAAGGAGGTGAGTGGGGATAGGATCTAGCGGACAAGTAGTGGGATGATTGGAAAGGATGAGTTTGGAAACCTCCGTCTCCAAGAGAGGAGAAAAGGAGGTGAGAGATTGTGTATTTGTCGTTATGAAGTTATTATTAGTTTGTGGTGTGAGGAATTGGTCACTGATGGTTTTTGTTTTATTTGTGAAGAAAGTTGCAAAGTCATCAGCTGTAAGAGTTGATGAAGGAGAAGGGGGAGGTGGACAGAGAAGAGAAGAGAACGTTTTGAAGAGTGCGCATAATCTTGATTGAACTAGGTTACAACAACAAAACTAGAATTGTATGTAGTATCAGATAGAAATACCTCCTTAAAGCAACAACTGCACAGGTTCAGTTTTTACAGTGTGTGAACAGGCCTTAAATCCTTAGGTTGGGGCTGTGCAAAATAAAGGATCTCTCTTGAACTGCAGCTTCACTTCCATTTCTGCCGGGGGTGCTGGAGGAACTCCACCAGGGTTCGCCGTCCGGGGAACTGAACTGGAGGAGAAAACAGGCGCTCGTATCCCCGGGTGAGGGGGAATGGCGCAGCAAGCGTGACACCAGCCAGTTCTTCCCGCCACTTACCTGTTACCCACACACAGGAAGAAACTGGCTCAACGCAGAGACTGTAGAATCTCGCGAAGGTGTTCGGTGTCGCCCAGCCCGCAGCTCTACAGATGTCTGCCAGAGAGGCACCGTGCGCCAACGCATAGGAGGAGGCAACACTCCGTGTGGAGTGAGCCCTCACCCCATGGGGCACGGCTCGCCTTGGGATTGGTACGCCAAGGCGATGGCATCCACTATCCAGTGGGCCAACCTCTGCTTGGAGACAGCCTTCCCTTTCTGCTGACCACCGTAACAGACAAGGAGCTGCTCAGAGCTTCCGAAGCTCCGGGTGCGGTCCACGTATATGCGCAATGCTCTTACGGGACACAGCAACGCTAAGGCTGGGTCTGCCTCCTCCGAAGGCAGTGCTTGCAGGTTCACCACCTGATCGCGGAAGGGCGTGGTGGGAACCTTGGGCACATATCCAGGCCGGGGTCTCAGGACAACGTGAGAGTAGTCCGGCCCAAACACAAGGCACTCTTCGCTCACCGAAAATGCTTGGAGGTCCCTGACCCTCTGATGGAAGTGAGTGCGGTCAGGAGCGCTGTCTTAACCGACAGGTAACCGCTACTTACCTGTTCCCTTAGCTCGACTGAGTCCAGCGGCTCACAGGGACCCCTCTGAAGTCCAGCCAGGACGATAGAGAGGTCCCAGGAGGGCCTCAGGGGTAGCCTAGGGGGATACAACCTCCTGGCACCCCTCAGGAACCTCACGATGAGATCATGCTTTCCCAGGGACCGGCCGTCCACTGCATCGTGATGGGCCACGATAGCGGCCACATACACTTTCAAGGTGGAGGGTGACAGCCTACGCTCCAACCTTTCTTGCAGGAAAGAAAGCACTACTCCAATCGTGCATCTTCGGGGGTCTTCTCGGCGAGAAGAACACCAGTTCACGAACAGACTCCACTTCAGTACATAGGCTTGCCTTGTAGAAGGAGCTCCAGCCTGAGTGATGGTCTCTACCACCGCCTGTGGGAGACCACTCAAGTCTGCCGCGTCCCATCCAGGAGCCACACATGGAGGTTCCAGGGTCTGGACGCGGGTGCCAATGGTGCCGAGCCCCTGAGAGAGGAAGTCCTTCCTCAGAGGAATGGGCCAGGGAGGGGCTGTCGCGAGGAGAATGAGTTCGGGAACCAGGTCCGGGTGGGCCAGAACGGCGCGACCAGCAGGACCTGCTCCTCGTCCTCCCTGACTTGCACAGTGTCTGTGCGAGCAGGCTCACTGGGGGAAATGCATACTTGATGCATACCCGAGGCCAGCTGTGTGCCAGTGCGTCCGTGCCGAGGGTGCCCTCGGTCAGGGAGAAATACAGCTGGCAGTGGGAGGACTCGTGGGAAGCAAACAGGTCTACCTGAGCTTCCCCGAATCGACTCCAGATCAGCCGGATCGTCTCGGGATGGAGTCGCCATTCTCCGGGGAAGTGAGCTGTCGTGAGAGCGCGTCGGCCGCACGATTGAGCTCCCCCGGAACGTGGACAGCGCGCAGCGATTTGAGCTGCGTGTGACTCCAGAGGAGGAGATGGCGGGCGAGCTGTGACATGCGGCGTGATCGTATACCCCCCATCCGGTTGATATACGACACAGCCGCAGTGTTGTCAGTATGGACCAACACATGCTTGCCTAACAGCAGTGGCCAAAACTGCCGCAAGGCTAGATGCACTGCCAGCAGCTCTAGGCAGTTGATGTGCCAAAGCAGTCGAGGCCCGTCCAGAGCCCCGAGGCTGCCTGCCCGTTGCATGTAGCGCCCCAGCCCGTGCTGGAGGCATCTGTTGTGACAACAATATGCCGAGACACTTGTTCTAAGGGCACCCCGGCCCGTAGAAAGGCAAGGTCTGTCCAGGGGCTGAAGGAGCAGCGACACTCCTGTGTGATGTTCACCCGAAGTGCACCGCGGCGCCATGCCCACCTCGGGACTCGGGAGTGCAACCAGTGCTGAAGTGGTCTCATATGAAGCAATCCGAGCGGCATGACTGCAGCTACGGATGCCATATGCCCCAGGAGCCTCTGAAACAGTTTCAGCGGGGCCACAGTCCTGCCTCTGAAGGAACTCAGGCAGTTCAGCACTGATTGGGCGCGCTCTTCCGTGAGGCGCGCCTTCATACTCACCGAGTCTACTCCACTCTAAGAAAAGAGATTCTCTACGCAGGGGAGAGCTTGCTCTTTTCCTAGTTGACCCGAAGCCCCAACTGGCTGAGGTGCCGAAGCACCAGGTCCCTGTGATCGCACAACTGTTCTCGTGTGCGGGCCATGCTCGAGACAGTTGAGGATCCTGATGCCCACTTCCCGTAACGGGGCAAGGGCACCCTCCGCGATCTTCGCGAAGACACGGGCGGACAGGGAGAGCCCGAAGGGGAGGACACTGTACTGCCATGCCCGACCCCCGGACGTAAACCGCAGGAACGGTCTGTGTCGCGGAAGGATCGAAACACGAAAGTAAGCATCCTTCAGGTCGATCGCTGCAAACCAATCCCGGGGCTGTATGCATTTGATCATGCGCCTGTGCGTCAACATCTTAAACGGGAGCCTGTGCAGGGCCCGGTTCAGGAGTCGCAATCCAGGATTGGTCGAAGGCCACCGACTTTCTTGGGTACGATGAAATAAGGGCTGTAAACCCCCTGCCTCATCTCGGCTGGAGGGACCGGCTCGATTGCATCCTTGCCAGGAGGACAGCAATCTCCTCGCGCAAGACAGGAGCATTCCGAGCTGCCACCGCAGTCTCGAGAACGCCGCTGAACTTGGGAGGTCGCCTGGCGAACTGAATCGCGTAGCCGAGTCGAATTGTGCGCGTGAGCCAACGAGACGGGCTGGGCAGCGCAAGCCACGCCTCCAGACGCCGTGCAAGTGGCTCCAACGGCACAATCGACGTACCCGCAGTGGTGCAGCGAATGGGAGTAAGGCTGGATGGTACAGAAGGCCCTGCGTTCTGACTCATCCTCGCAGAACTCCCTGAGTCCCTGTAGGGACTGGCTAGAAGTGCGTGGGGAAGCACTGCGTCCCCGAACCGCACTCTCTTGGCCGCTGGCAAAATGGGTCGCGGGTGAGAGTGAGGAAGCAACGCGTCGCACACTGTCGACCCGTGGACCTAAAAACTCGGAGGAAGGGAATTGCTCTTACTTGATAATGTGGGTACCGCTGGCCCTTGAGCCAGCGGCGGAACAGAATGAATGATTCTCCCCCTGCCCTCCTTCGGGGGAAGGAGTGGCGCTGTCCTCGCCATCTCCTGAGATCAAGCAGGCTCCCACATCTCCGGGTTGCCTGTGTCAGGGCCGCTTTATCGCCTCTCTGGACGACATAGGGGCCAGCTGGAACACAGGGGGCGCCGCGCTCCTGCGAGAGGCTCGACGCGCCGGCTTACGATTCAGCACGGGGCGGAGCCGTTACTTACCTGTTCCCTAACTCTGGAGGGCACAGGAGGGCGCCCACGGCGACAAGCAGACTGGGTCTTGCTCTGCGGCGGAGCGGTGCATCACGCCGGGGCAAGATGTGTTGCCTCGGTCTGCTTCTGTACTGCCGAGAACTGCTGGGCACAGTCCTCGACAGTGTCGCCGAACAGTCAAGCCTGCGAGACGAGAGCGTCGAGAAAGCTCACTTTGTCGACATCGCTCCTCTCAGCAAGGCAGAGCCATAGATGGCGCTCTTGGACCACACCTGTGGACATCGCCTTCCCGAGGGTCTGCGCTGCGACTTACCCTGCCCGTAGGGCGAGGCCAGTCGCTGAGCGCAGTTCCTGCTACAACCTCGGGTTGGTACTACCCTCGTGCATTTAATGCCATGGCTTGGTGTGCACGCAGGATAGCCTTGGCATGCAGCGCAGAGGCGGCTTGGCCCGCAGCACTGCAAGCCTTGGCCGCGAGAGCGGCCGTAGCTTACAGGCTTTGGACGGGAGACGAGGACAATTCCTTCAAGTGGCGGCGTTTTGCAGGCACAAGTGCACTGCAACCGCACTCTCCACCTGGGGAATGTCGACGTACCCCGTAGCCGCCCTGCCATTGAGGGTAGCGAGGATGGAGGAGGCAGACGAGCCGCTTCTGGCCGTAAAAAGGGGCCGTCCACCACTTCATCAGCTCCTCGTGCACTTCCGGAAAGAAAGGAACCGGGGCAGGGCGTGGCCGAGAGCCACGGCCCGTGCCGAGGAGCCAATCATCTCACCGCGAGGGCTCGGGACTAGGAGGTGTGCACGCCTCCAGCCCCGATCTCGCGGCGGCCCGGGAAAGCACGGCTGTCAACTCTGGGTCTGATTCGGCGGCGGCCGCGACACCCGAGGGGTGCAGCTTCGCCGAATCTTCATCCTCAGAGGACGATTGCCCATCCACCGATGCCGCGATCGACATCTGATCCTCTATCAGCGCGCCAAATGAAACGCTGGGCACGCCGTGAGACGGCACAGCAGAATCACCGGGGAGCCGCACAGAACAGCTGCTGCGGGAGGAGTGAAAGGTCCGTGGGGACTGACCCGGCGGAAAGCTCTCACTGTAACCTCAGATCGCCCAGAGCACTAGCCGATGGTTCTCTGCTCGTGGCAGAGAAGCCAGCGCGGGTAGTGACAGAGGGAGCCTCTCTCATCCCCGAGAGGAGAGAGAGGCGCGATCGCAGCGCTGCCATGGTTACACGCTCAGAACGAACGCATAAACCATCCACGAACGCAGCTTCAGCGCGCTGGATGCCCAGACACTGAAGACAATGATCGTGGCTGTCGACAGAGGATAGGAAACGACCGCAACCAAGAGGACACGGCCGGAACAGCGTCTTTAAAAAGACGTGAATCGGCCGTGCTTTTTGCTCTTTTAGGAAATCTGCTCTTAGTTGAAGTGCCCAGGGGAATCGCTGCAGACAGGGACACCGCTGTTCGCACCGTGACGCCAACCAGAACAGCTTCCAGACAGATGAATGGCTTTGTGGAGATCAACACGTTCATCCATTTGGCTCCGAAGCAAAAATCTGATCAGTGGATGCACCTGTCGCCTATTTATACCCGTGTGCACGGGGAGTGGCTCAGGTATGCAAATTCCACTAGCCAATATTCATTGGCGTTTTCTCTAGTCAGAGATGATTGGGGCTTCCAAGTAAATCCCCTATGTCGTCACGACATAACTCGTAGTAACCGACAGATAGGGAACTAGAATTGTATGTAGTATCAGATAGAAATACCTCCTTAAAGCAACAACTGCACAGGTTCAGTTTTTACAGTGTGTGAACAGGCCTTAAATCCTTAGGTTGGGGCTGTGCAAAATAAAGGATCTCTCTTGAACTGCAGCTTCACTTCCATTTTCCTGTTAATTTCCTTTTTTCAGCATTACAGAACTATGTCCAGCCTGTTGCAAAACAATCACTTCATTGCAGTTTGTTTGTACAGAATCTAAAAATCTATTTTAGTTCAATTCAAAGCACATTAGGACAATGTGTTGTTTAATTTCCAAATTACTTAAATACCCAAGATTTAACAAAATATTTCCTATTATTATATTAAAACAAATGCCGCAAATTTTCAAAATTACAATATTATTTATATGACTCTTATTTTTTGTTCTTGTCTGCACTAGTTCCTCCCTACATATAATAAATCAATGTGAATGCCCGTCTGCTGCATTACAAACATAACTTTACAATAATGTCCTTTAACATGCAGAATTTGACTGAGGGTGCACTACTGCGATTTAAAACCCTTTCAAACTTTCAAATGCAGATTGACCACCCACATCAAGACATTCCTTTTTGGGTGAACTAACCCTTTAAGTTACTTGCAGGATAGGTGCTGCTATCAAAATGTTGCCATCATCAGAAACTGATACAATGAATTATGCAAGGGAGTATTTTTATTATTTGTATATTTATTAAGTCTTCAAATTAATGCATGTAAAATAAAGCTTCATCAATTTTTGAGGGCTGAATTTGTGAACGGTTTGTGTTTCAGAGCTGTCATCAAAGAGATGGGTCTTGATGACAAAGTCAGCCCAGCGAGGGCTGCGAAAAAGTGTGAAAACCTGAAAAAAACAGATGGTTAGACTTTTCAATTAGTCGCAAATAGAATGCATTATTATTTTAGTGATTTTTAATTGTTATGGACTATTTTTTATAGTCCTTTTTCCTTTTTGGAGTTTATTAGACACTGTGTGCTTCTGTTACATAAAATGGTAGCTCTGAAATAAATTTTAATCTTATCCTTTCCCAAAATATTTGCAGGAACTGAAGCAGCCACCATCAGGTGTGGGCACAGAGTCAGGGGCTTGATCTGATGCATCTGATGATCCATCCAATCAGCCTCCAGTTCTGATTGCTTCAGCATCCAGCTCCACAGACCTGCTTGAAAGAGGTGACAGTGAGGCTACCCCCTTGCCAGCAAAAAGACAGCGTAGGGAAAAGAAGCAGAGAGGTCTGTGGCCAGGGAGAGAAGACCAGAAGAAAGAGAAGAAAAATTGCTGAACCTGCTGGAGAGAATTGTTAATAAGATGTGAAATTGTAAAAATACATAATAATAATAATAATAATAGGACTCTTTGAACTTGTTTTTTTCTCATTTTAATATGGCAAGCAATACAATCCCAGGTGGAAAAGACGTACACTCTAAAAACGGATGTGTTAAATATTAAAATGGCCATTGGGCTATCTGTACTTTTACTCAAGTACTTGATTTGTGGGCCTCAACCTATTTGCGTATAACTGTTCAGTAGTATTTATTTCATCGTTATTTTTCTTGAACCTTAGTAGATAATTAATATTAGTTCTTCAGGAGGTATGACAGAATACAGTAGTTATTGATTAGCTAACTGTTACTTAACACAGTTCTAAAATTGAATTACATACTGATAACTTAACACAACTTCCTTAGTAGTTAACAGTAGTGAGTTAAGTGTTAATAAACAATTACCTGTTAGTTCTGCTATATTTCCTTAATAGTTATGCAGTACGTATTCTAAAGTGTTACCAGAATTCAATCCCTTTTTATAGTCAGTCTATAGTTAAAGTCTGTCCCATTTAGTTAAGTTAGATTAGGTTTAATCTATTATGAAAATTTCACTTTTATAAGGTGTGTAAACCAAATGGTACAAATCCGCCCACTCTGAACATGCCGTTCCAGATTTCTCTTACGTCATTGAGATCTGAAAGTTTTGCATCATGAACTGTTTGTAAGGATCCATTTTGAAAGTTATATTTGTTGAGTGATGTTCTCCTTTTGTTTGTCAGTTTAAAATGAATAACTAACACACAAAATCAGCACAATTCTTTCTCCCACCTAAAAAGAGGTATTTAAAATGTATAACAAATGATCTGTGGGGTATTTTGATATGAAAAAGACATATTGAGGAGATTTCTGTTACAAAAAGGGCATAATAGGTCACCTTTAATGTTATAAATGCAATTGTTGGCTACAGAAGAAAATAAGGGCCAAACAATAACAAACACAATTGTCATGTTCATTTCAACTTGTTGGTAAGCATACATAAAAATCTGCAGCAGTAGAGGGTAAGACTTGTTAATGTAGATTTCATCCATCCTTAGAAAAAAAAAAATGAGTGACCATCTATACAACCATATGATTGTAGTTTGGGGCAACAGATATATGTGAAAATATCAATAATATATTTACAAGCATTTATTAAAAAAATTAAATGGTTGCTGTCTTTTTGGGACAGCAAAGTTCTTCCCTAAACCTACCCAATAGATTGATTATTAAACACTTGTTTAACACATTTATAAACATAATATTTCATTGTTATTGAAGAAATATTTCCGATGTGAATTGTGATGAGAAGTGAAAGAAGAGCAAGTTTGTCAAACTCTGGTTGCTAGATCCACAAACCTGACTCGCTGTGGTCTATAGTACTTCAGATGCTAAGTAATGGTTATCAACGAGATTAAATTAACTTGACATGCATGTGTTAATTAAAAGTATTCTATTTGGACTTTTTTTTCTTAAAACCCAATGACTTTATTCTTGACATTTCATTATTTTATTATCAACAGGTTATTTAAACTGTTTTTCTTAAAAATATGAGTTTAATCTTGCAGGAAAGCTACTTTAATCTTGAGATGATTTTATTTATTTTTAATAGAGTTAAGTCAAGTCACCTTTATTTATATAGCGCTTTTAACAATACAAATTGTGACAAAGCAACTGCACAATATCAAAATGGGAAAATAGTGTCAATAATGTAAAATGACAAGATTAAACACTCAATTTTCAGTTAAAGGCATTTCATTATTGAATCCAGTGATGGCATCGTCCAGCTCAATTCAGTTCAAAAAGTTTCTGTTCAATCAAGTCGACGATATTGCTGGAAATAGAGCTTGATTCTAATCTTATTTCATAGTTTTCTGTATGTTAAAGATAAGGATGCTTAAAATGTATAGAATGCTAGCCACATGCCCATGTTTACAAAAAGGAATTAATTAGCCACTTTGTTTAGTTTGATGAGATGTAAAAATATTTAGATGAAGCTAATATGAGGCCTGAGGTAGGTGAGTATTTTTGTCTCTGATAGAGTACCACAGCCAATATGGAAAGGAAAAGTCATCTTGGTGACTCTATTAACAGCTATGTCAATATAAGGCAATGTAAACTTTTTAGCCACATTACCATTATGGTATATGATTGTTTGTTATATTTATACATTTAACAAAACCTTATCAGCTGTAACCAATTTGCCATTATCCTTAGAATTTCCTTTCTTTGCACAACAAAAGTTTTAAAGTTACAGCAATGCTTCTTTGGAAATACATTTTATTGAATCAATAGACCTTGATTAACTAAAAATGAAGAATAACTCAAATGTGTTTTTTTGTTGTTGTTGTTATTTTTTTTGTTTATTTATTTTTATCTTGTAGAGCTTCCTGGGATTGTATCATCTCTCAAAGATGTCCTAGAGTCCATGAAAAGAGGCTCAAGATCAAGTTCCAGTGAGCTGTCTCTCGCTGAATCCTCAGAAATGGTTAGGAAAAAAGTTATGATAATAAATTCATGACTGTAATAATTATTTTGCGTTTTTGTATATGCTTAACCATTTAGAAAATCCATTAGCATAGTCATTGCTTTATATTTGAATTAAAAAGTAAACAGTTTATAATAGTTATTGTTTCTTGTTCTACCCAGATTTCTCTTGCTGATTCAGATGTCACAGTGTCCAAGAGGATATATGACAGACTGAATAAGTCACGAGTTTCTCTTTTTACGCAAGAACTAGCCACACTGATTTTTGGAAAAGAGAAACTAGCAAGATGTACTCTTACAGGGAAATCAGGGCTTCAGACCTCGAAAGACCAATTGAACCCTCACAAGGTCACTGTGCTCATAGGTACAGTATGTGTACTACTTTTTTGTTGTCTTTACAGGTCAAGGGGGCAATAGCAAATATTAATACCATAAATATTTGTTATGCATTATATAGTAATAGTTTGCAGTGTATTTTTTTCATTTGCAGTTAAACTAAATGTGTTTTTTTTTTTTTTTTTTTGCTGAAATACTGTGAAACACAGACAGGTCCATATATAAGAGTTAAGAATGTTAATAATGCTTTACTGGCAATGATGAAATCTGGACCCCTGAACATTACCAAAGTCTGGCTTTCGTCCTTTTGCCAGGCTTTAACTACAGTGGTCTTCAGTTGTTGTTGTTGTTGTTTGTTTGTGGGTTATATTTACTGCAGTGCAGAACACTGGAGTAACAGTGTTGTTTGCAGTTGCTGTTGTTTTTATGCGAGAATGATGGAGATTCGCTACTTTCCTGCATAGACCAAGATGGCGCTGCTATGTTCGGCCGCCGTCCGGGACGCTCCGATTAGACTATGCTTTTATTTACTTTTTTACTTACTTTTGATTTCTATTTTACTCTAATTTCACTGCTGGTTATACAGTCTCTGTATAGTCGTGTATGTGACAAATAAAACTTGAAACTTAAACTTGAAACTTAAACTTGAGACCATGCCTATCAAGTAAGGGTACTGTTGCCAGTGAAAACCCATGGTCCCGAATCGTACTGTACTTTAACCAGACCACTAGGCATTAGAAAATGAGTAAATGTGAAAACACATTGTGTTGTAAAACATTTTTTCTGTTTTTGTAACATGGGTTAATTTTGCTGAAATTTTTACAGTTTCTTTTTCCCCTTTCACAGACACTGTGATGAAAGAGTTCCCAAAGACGACAGTGTCTGAGGTGCGGGCCCTCATTCGGAGGAAGTGCAATAACGAGTCAACCTCAAAGAACAGTCACTCGCCACTGGAAGGATGAAGATGTAATGTTTAAGTTGTTACAGTTCTTGGTTAACTGTTTGGCTATAGCTAGTTTGGTAAAAATCCATTTGTTTGTCTTCTGTGGCTCCATATGTGGTTCAATTGTTTAATGCCATTGTTAGTTTCCTAAAAATGCTCTTTAGTGATTTGTTTGTATTATTCTTATTTTGTGTTAAATGGAGCTCTGCAGATCACTTATCGTTATTTTTGGTGAACATATTTTGGCTAAAGACAATGAAAATTTTTTTTTTGTTTACAAAATTGTCAAATTAAACGTTTTGTACATTTGAAAATGCGAATTTGATACTGTCTTTACAGAAACAGTAGTTTGCATTATATTTGTAATACATTAAACTTTTGTTATAAAAAGTATGTTTAATATAAAATTATTATTGACATACTACATGGGTTTTTTAAATATATATTTTTAATATATTAAACCTATATTTCTGGCATATTAAATGATTTTGTAAAATATCTTTTTAATATATTAATAGTGAATTCTTTAGTGTTATGAAAATACATTATAAATGAGCTAATATATTTGAAATACACTGAAAATGCATTAATTATTAGCTTAAAATAACTTATGTAATGTACTTCTAGTACAACATTGAAGTGTACTATAAATAAAATAAGGGAAGTATAAAATACACTAAATGCACTTGAAGTGGGTAAATTTTAACACATTTTGAATACATTAAATATATTGCAAATAGATTAAAATTGATCTTAAACATATCTTGAAATACACTTAATATACTTAAAGTTGTTTCAAAATAATATATTTAATATGTACTTAGTATAGTGCAATTTAAATATGTTAAGTATGTACAAAAAATTAAAATGTAAATATACTTCTTTTGAATGCTAATGCATTTCAAATGAAATGTAATTCAATTTAAATGTATTTGAAGTACATTAAAACAAATCAAATATGCTCTAAATGTAGTTCATGAAGTATTAAAAGTACATTTTAAATGTATTTTTAAGAAATGCACTTAAGTTGCACTAAATATACTTAAAATGGGTCCATTTTAACACAATTTCAATGCATTAAATATATTGCAAATATATAAAAGTTGAACTTAAATATATCTTAAAGTACACTTAATATACTTAAAGTTGTTTCAAAATAATACATTTAATATGCACTTAGTATAGTATAATTTAAATATATTAAGTATGTCTAAAAAAGCACAATTTAAATATATTTCTTTTTCACCTGGGATTGTTTAATTGGTTACAGGGGATCAGTTTAGTTAGTTTTTTAATAATACTATACATCAGTAATTCATTGCAAATGTGAAATATAGTTAGAGTTGTGGATACATCTACTAACATTACATTTACATTTACATTTAATCATTTAGCAGACGCTTTTATCCAAAGCGACGTACAAATGAGGAGAACAATAGAAGCAATCAGAACATCGAGAGAGCAACAGTATACAAGTGTCATGACAAGTCTCAGTTAGTCTAGCACAGTACACGTAGCTAGGATTTTTTTTCCATGTTCCTCAATGTGTGTCAGATTGATGATTTATGACCTGATTTATGACCCCTGTCAGCATTGATTGACAGGTTGTCATGTGTCAAATGTGTACACGGTCAGATTTATGACCTGATGTATGGCTATATGCCCCCTCTGTCATCCTGACTGTCACGTCACCGGGGTCCTGTTACCCCTGACTGGCATGACAGTAGGGTGTGTAAATCAAAAATCAAAACAGATGTTAGATTTAACTTTTGATGGATTTATGACTGGATTTATGATGTTTTTATCTCTCACCTGTGCCATGGTGTTTTTATGGAGTGCCTTCCTGACCTGTTGCTAGCTTCCAGTCTGGAGGTGTTGGGTTCTTCCTGATTGTGGAAAAATGGCTGAGCAAAGGGTGTGTATTGTCACCTTAACAGGATCAGTGTGTTGTTTGATCTATACAGTATATGTTAATGCCTAGTCACCAATTCGTCAATACCGTCCCGTCTACAACTGTGCACTTCTGAATAAGGAGGTTGTCTGGGGCATCTGGCTTCCATGTTTGTGTTTTAGGTCAACACCTTTGGTGGATTGGTGTCTAGACACCAGAGCCCAAAACTTCTCCCCTATCTGTTTCCTACCGTGATGTAGTCGGTGTCCGATATAATGTTTTAATATGTCTGTTAACAGGAATGTGCTTTGTTTGGGGGTTAGAAGACATCCAAACACGTGTCCACGTCAAACCCCTAAACGGTTCAGTTCTGCTTGATCTATATGCTAAATTCTGATAAGACATCACTGCTGTTGCAGAGAGCGTCCCTCTGGCTCCCTCTTCGGGCCATCAGAGGGAACTTTCTCCCGAGTATTAGCTTTCACTACATTTCCCATCTCTCCCCCGTACCTGTCGCTGATCACTTGCCCCACCTGCAGCTCATTACCTGGGCTATTTAACCTGTTAACCTGCACCCCCCATATTGAGAATCACAGCTGAAAATGACTAACTAACTTAAAATGGTAACAGCTCCTGACTTCAGTGTGCCACACACACAATTGTGGTGTCTTTGGAAAGAAGACCCTTTGGCCTTTACTATCCATCATCCAAAGTTGATAATGCTCAAAAATATAAAAAGTTATAGACACTGAAGTGCCTTGATAAAAATTGTACCACACTGAATTTTTTTTTATTTCATATAAAAATACATGAAATCAGTCCTGGAGCAATCCAGAAAAGTAATGGGTTGAAAGTCACATGTCTCATGAGTTTATATTTCAAATCTGAAGAAGATACTATGAAAAATGATATTCCTGCAGACATTTGTCCCACATGTTGTTTCTTTGGACTAAAAGTGCTCGATGGAATGTTGTTCAGTGGACCCTTATCTTTCAAACTGAACCAGGATTTACAGCAGTGGAGACGTTTGAGAGTCGTTATCAGGATGAATATGGTATGTGCTGCGATTTTCTATACATGTTTTGATGTGTACTGCTTACACAAATTTAGCAAATACATTCCGTATAAGCTTTCTATCGAAAAACAGCGATCTGTCGTCGATGCTTGAGGCTTAGACCTTCAAAATGATATATAGTTTGTCAAGATTCATTTTGTCCTGTTTTACTTTATCTGTTTGAAAACAATGACATGTGCAAACAAAGAGCAAACAAAGAGCTTTCAGTGCGCCCACGTCCTGGTGCATGTTAACAGGTTAACCAGCTAGCTTTTGGTGCCTCACTGCGAAGTCTTGTTTTGCCCTGGTGAACAATTCCAAGCGGTTTCTATTGTTTTGACTACCCTGTGTTTGACCTAGTTTAGTTTAACGTCCCCTGATAGATTGCCGCCTGCCTTTCTGAGCTCAGCCTTGGATTTTGACCACTCACTCTCGGAATGCCGCCTGCCCTGACTCTTTGCATGTTCATATCTACGTATGTACGCCGCCTGCCCCGATCTTGGAACTGTTTGACCATCCTGATTCTGTCTGTGCCCCTATACTGCTCGTGCTGTGTTCTGTATTGTGAGTGGATATTTTCCTGTTTAATAAACAAGCTGCAAATGGATTCCAGTGCTAGCAGTGAGTCATTACAGAAGACTTCGCCACAACACGATCCAGCAGCGATTTACCAGCTCACAACCGAACTCTCTGCTCAGGCTCAACAGTTGGCCGCTCACCATAATCAGTTACAGAAACTCACCTCGCTCACCGAGGATCTAGTAAAGACTCTTCAGAGCTTGCAATTACCCGCCGCTGCTTCCTCCGCTTCTCCAACTCCCGTTGTCATGGCAGCCGCTCCCACACCACCCACGAGCGTTAATCCACAACTGGCGTTCCCGGAGAGATTCGATGGGAGTCCAAGTCAATGCCGGGGGTTCCTTCTTCAGTGTACCTTGTTTGTTAATCAGCAGCCAGCCTTGTACCCCACGGAGGAGGGGAAATTCTCGTTTGTGTGTTCACTACTCACCGGAAGAACGCTAGAGTGGATAACTGCGGTTTGGAGCGGTAACAGATCTCCTTTCCTTTCTTTTGAGGAATTCTTACAGCGGTTCCGTGAGGTGTTTGACCATCCAAAGGATGGACGGGGCGCGGATGAGCTTTTGCTTACCCTGTCTCAGGGCAAGAGAACGGCAGCTGATTATGCCCTCGCGTTCCGCACTCTCGCCGCCCAAACTACTTGGACGGAGGATCCGCTCAAGGTACACTTTCGACGGGGCTTGAGTCACGAATTGCAGGCCGAACTCGCTTGCCGCGACGAAGGGAGGATCCTCAATCAATTCATTGAACTCGCCATACAAATCGACAACCTTCTCAGAGCTCAACGACCAACCACTCGTATCACAACCAGAGCCTTACCCGAGAGTCACGAACCCATGCAAGTCAACACCTACCACCTCTCAGCCGACGAACGAGACTGCCGCATTGCACAACGTCGGTGCTTGTATTGCGGTGAGCCCGGCCATCTACTTAATACCTGCCCCTCTCGTCCACCAGCCAACGCAACCACCCAGGTGAGTGTGACTCTAAACTCCTTGAATAATGATCATTGTTTCACAGTACCGGTTACTTTAAAGACTGAATCGGAGATATTTAATATCACAGCCATGATAGATTCAGGGGCTGCAGTGAATTTTATGTCTGTAGATTTTGCCCATAAGAACAGCATACCGCTCATTCGTTGTCTTTCTTCCTTGGCAGTCGAGGCGGTAGACGGGCGCCCTTTGGGCTCAGGGAGAATAACTCATCTAACCTCCCGCCTCACTCTCGTCACCGGAGCTCTTCATCAGGAAATCATTCAGTTCTACATCATATCAACCCTTCACGCACCCGTCATCCTGGGCCTGCCGTGGCTTCGCAAGCATAACCCAAGCATATCCTGGCTGGACTCACAGATCACAGGCTGGGGATCCATGTGTTTTATGCACTGTCTGCCGCAAATCCACCCTCTTCCCATCCATGTTGTCGAGGTGACAGACCCAACCTCTGATACCCAAGGACTGCCAGACGCTTATCATGACCTCAGGGAGGCTTTTAGCAAAACCAAAGCTTCCCAGCTGCCCCCTCACAGACCTTCTGACTGCGCCATAGAACTAATGCCAGGCACTAGTCCTCCTAAGGGCCGTATTTTCCCCCTCTCAACCCGAATCTGAAGCCATGGAACACTACATTCAGGAGGAGCTAGCGAAGGGATTCATCCAACCCTCCACATCACCAGCTTCTGCCGGGTTCTTTTTTGTAAAGAAGAAAGGAGGAGATCTCCGGCCTTGTATCGACTACCGAGACCTTAACGAGATAACTGTCAAGTTTCGCTACCCCCTTCCGCTAGTGCCTTCAGCCCTGGAACAACTCAGAAAGGCCCGATTCTTCACCAAATTAGATCTACGGAGCGCCTACAATCTCATCAGGATTATAGCGGGTGATGAGTGGAAAACCGCTTTCTCAACGACCACAGGGCACTATGAATACCGGGTTATGCCGTTCGGCCTGGTCAACAGTCCATCCATCTTTCAATCATTTATCAACGACGTCTTCAGGGACATGCTCAACAGATTCGTCATAGTCTACATCGATGATATCCTCGTTTACTCCAAGACTCTAGAGGAACACATTCACCAGGTCAGATCCGTGCTCCGCCGTCTCATCAAACATCAATTGTACGCCAAACTTGAGAAATGTGAATTCCACACCACTTCAGTCGCCTTTCTGGGTTACATTATCAGTCCTGAGGGTATTGCAATGGACGACAACAAGGTGAATGCAGTAGTAAACTGGCCCTGTCCCAAGAACCTCAAAGAACTTCAGCGCTTCCTGGGTTTCGCTAATTTCTATCGTCGCTTCAAGGGTTTCAGCTCAGTTGCAGCTCCTCTCACTAGTATGACAAAGAGGATCTCCCATCGGCTTCACTGGACTCCCTCCGCTGTGGAGGCTTTCAACCAGCTCAAGCATCGCTTTACCACTGCGCCCATCCTGCATCACCCAGACCCCGATCTGCCCTTCATCGTGGAAGTGGATGCTTCTAACATCGGGATTGGTGCCATTCTCTCACAACATCAGGGGTCCCCCGCTAAAATGTACCCGTGTGCTTACTATTCACGCAAACTAACACCTTCTGAACGGAATTATGATGTTGGTGATCGAGAGCTACTAGCCATGAAATCGGCACTGGAGGAGTGGCGGCACTGGTTGGAGGGGGCCAATCATCCATTTACTGTCCTTACTGAACATCGCAATTTAGAATATCTAAAGACTGCTCGCAGACTCAATCCCAGACAAGCCAGATAGTCGTTATTCTTTACCCGATTTGATTTTAAAGTCACGTATCGACCCGGCACGAAGAATGTCAAGGCGGATGCACTATCTTGGCAATTCGCTGAAAATTCAGAACCCAACCCGCCTGAGAATATTATTCCCCCAACTGTCGTCATTGCACCTATTCAGTGGGACATCATTACAGAGATCGAACAGGCTAATTCTGACCAAGATATTCCTCCAGACTGCCCCGAAAATAGGTTATTCGTTCCTGAGAGTCTCCGCAACAAAACCATAACACTGGTTCACACAGCCCTCAGTTCAGGTCACCCAGGCATCAACGCGATGATACAATTGCTTCAGAATCGTTTCTGGTGGCCTACCCTAAGAAAGGACACTATCTCTCACATCAATCGTTGTCAAGTCTGCAACACCCAGAAACCCTCACGACACTTACCTGCCGGCCTTCTTCATCCTCTCCCCATACCCGAACGTCCTTGGTCCCACATAGCCATCGATTTCATCACTGATCTTCCCAATTCTGATGGCCATAGCACCATTCTCACTGTGGTGGATCGTTTTTCGAAAGCCTGTCGCCTCATCCCACTGCCCAAATTGCCTACGGCTCTGGAGACCGCTGAACTATTGTGTAACCAGGTATTTCGTTACTATGGCCTGCCCGAAGACATCCTGTCGGATCGGGGTCCCCAATTCACCTCCCACCTTTGGTCCGCCTTCTTCAAGGCTCTAGAAATCAACGTGAGTCTCACTTCAGGGTACCATCCTCAATCTAATGGGCAAGCTGAGAGGCTGAATCAGGAGTTGGTGAGGTTTCTGCGCTCTTACTGCAGTAGGAATCAAATAGACTGGAGTCGATACCTGATGTGGGCTGAATACGCCCAAAATTCCCTTCAAAAAGCAGCTACCGGGTTAACCCCCTTTCAGTGCATTCTAGGCTTTCAACCCCCGCTATTCCCCTGTTCAGGCGAACCCACCAACATCCCTTCAGTCAACGACTGGATTCAACGCAGTGAGGAAACCTGGGACCAGGCCCACCAACATCTGCGTCAAGCCGTAAGACGTCAGCAGACTCAGGCTGATAGACATCGGCGTCAGAACCCAGAGTATCACGCCGGCCAATGGGTGTGGCTATCCACACGTGATCTTCGCCTGCGCCTTCCCTGTCGCAAACTCAGCCCCAGGTACGTGGGTCCTTATCAAATCAGACGTCAAATTACACCAGTATCTTTTGAATTGGCTCTCCCTAATCATTTCCGTGTTTCTCCTACCTTTCATGTGTCCCTCCTGAAACCTGCTGATGGTCCTGAGGAGGGGTCAGAGGAACCGCCGGAGGATGAGGGCCCCCTACCCGTCACAATGGAGGGTGAGGAGATATACCAGGTCCGAGAACTTCTCGATTCCAGGCGCCGGGGGCGCGCTCTCCAGTACTTGGTTGACTGGGAGGGTTACGGCCCGGAGGAGAGGTCTTGGGTCAACGCAGAGGATATTCTGGACCCCAGCTTGGTGGAGGATTTCCACCGAGACCACCCGGAAAGACTGGCCCCCAGACCACGCGGTAGACCCCGGCGCCGACCACCTCCTCGCTTCCGGAGCCGCTCGCAGGGGGGGGGCTCTGTTGCAGAGAGCGTCCCTCTGGCTCCCTCTTCGGGCCATCAGAGGGAACTTTCTCCCGAGTATTAGCTTTCACTACATTTCCCATCTCTCCCCCGTACCTGTCGCTGATCACTTGCCCCACCTGCAGCTCATTACCTGGGCTATTTAACCAGCTAGCTTTTGGTGCCTCACTGCGAAGTCTTGTCTTGTCCCGATGAACAATTCCAAGCGTTTTCTATTGTTTTGACTACCCTGTGTTTGACCTAGTTTAGTTTAACGTCCCATGATAGATTGCCGCCTGCCTTTCTGACCTTGGATTTTGACCACCCAGCCTTGGATTTTGACCACTCTCTCTCGGATTGCCGCCTGCCCTGACTCTTTGCATGTTCATGTCTATGTATGTACGCCGCCTGCCCCAATCTTGGAACTGTTTGACCATCCTGATTCTGTCTGTGCCCCTATACTGCTCGTGCTGTGTTCTGTATTGTGAGTGGATATTTTCCTGTTTAATAAACAAGCTGCAAATGGATTCCAGTGCTAGCAGTGAGTCATTACAACTGCTTTTGTTTGCAAACAATACTGAAATGCTCTGGCAATATAGATGTACAAATATTACTTGTGTCAATAAAGCACCTAAAAACTTAAACATAGAATTAAAGAATTCACCAAGATCATTACAGATCACACTTTCTATATGCTTCTGAAAGATGTTGTGTTTAGGCATGTTGCGAACACCTCTGTAGGTTCAGAACAACCTAATCTGATTAGGTAAACTTATAAAGAGGAGTCTTAAGTTAAAAATTATTCAAACCACCAACTATCCACCAAGTCCACCTCACCTATCCATTTACTTCTGACAGTGAAGGTGATTGTTGGGTCTAACCGACAGTGGATATCCTCTATGTGCTTGTGTTAATGGCTTTACAGCATCCACCTCATATAGATGTGCAAAGAATCATTCTTTAGTTCAGTTCAGTTCATTTTATTTATAAAGCACAATAAAACAACAATGGTTGACCATTGTGCTGAACAATATTGTTTAAAATAAATCAAAGTACATAACATGATATGACAAGATAAACAAATAAACATTTTAAATAGGCCCTGCTTTAGATAACGAATCAACCCTTTGGCTGATTTCTTTGGGCACACACACACACACACGTTCGTTTTTGTGAAAAGTGGGGACATCCCATAGGCGTAATGGTTTTTATACTGTACAAACTGTATGTGCTATTGCCCTACACCTACCCTACATCTAAACCTACCCCTTACAGGAAACTTTGTGCTATTTCAGATTTTCAATACACTCCATTCTGTGTGATTTAGTTTTGAAAAGTGGGGACATGGGGTAATGTCCTGAAAAGTCACCTTCTCCTTGTAATACCCATCATATCTTTGTCATTATACAAATAACACTAACACGGTTTATTTTTTATTTTAAATTTTGCCAAATAAAACAGTCACTCACATACAAAAACAAAGAATCGAATGAGCCAATGACTGAGCGGTTTTATTTTTATTTTGAATGTGCCAATCAGCCACTGTGCGCGCACACACACAAACACTTCTAAGTCCTACTGCAAGATTGGTTGATTAAAAAAAAAATATTGATGATTTTCTATTTGATTTTTTTGATATTTTGATAGTTTTACACCACCATATGTCAGCAGATGTCACCAAAGTCACCAAATTTTAGGTTTTGGCTGTCTGAGCTTACTGGAATTATTTATTTATTTATTTATTAATTTCTTTTTTCTGAAGTAAAAGAAATATTAAATATAACATAAAAATAAGAATGTTTACATAAAAATCTGTTACTTTTAGAGGTAAAAATTGCATAAATTGATAGTTTTTATTTTATCAAAAGTCAGTCATATGACATTTATTTAAAAAAAACAAAAAAACAAATGGGATCACACCCGAGACCTTCGTGCCCAAACGACCAATCAAGGGCTGCTACACGAAGGATGCTTGACGGTTAAGGAGTCAAATATTGCCTCATAAAGGTTAATTTTTGTCATTGATCAGAAGGTGTTCCTAATTATTAAGAAGCACGAGAGCTCCTAAAAAGACATGCAAGCATCAGTCCTGAAGAATGCATTGTTATCTTTTGTGACAGAAAGACTGTGTTCCAGTTGGTTTTGCTTGAATGTATTTTTGATCCAGCCTAGCAGGCGTCACAACAAGTGTACTCGAGAGAAAGTGCTCATTTTAGTGTGTGCATTGCAAATATTTGTGCAAATATGTTTTGATCTGTCTGTCTATTTTATTTGCATATTATTTGTATTTATTTATGTAGACTCTTGTTTCAAAATCTCATGTATAAATCATATAGTAAGTCAAGAATTTATTTTATAGAAAATGGTATGTTCCAATTTGTGAGAGAAACTGTGTATTTAACATGACCGTCACTACTACTACAGGGTGGATGGATAAAGAGCTTGTGAATGTGACTGTGCTGTGAAGCCTCAGTGAACTGGAGGGAGTTAGTACTGTTCTCAGCACAAAGCTGTTTAGACTGTTTTTATATCAATCTGTGGTTCAAGCTCTTAAAACTATTTGCACGTTTTTGCACATCCGCTCTAAATAAACATCTTTATTTGGATGCCAGCTTCGCTCCGGTGTTTGTGAACCTCCTTGTGGCTGCTCGGGTCATTATCACACCTTTTAAAAACTAATTGCAAATGTTTATTTGGCCCCCATCATGTGCACCTTCTACAGAGGCACCATCGAGAGCATTCTGACTAGCTGCATCACTGTGTGGTATGGCGCCTGCAACGCGTCCTGCCGCAAGTCCCTTCAACGGATAGTGAGAGCAGCTGAGAAGATCGTTGGTGTCTCTCTCCCCTCCCTCCAGGACATCTACAGCACCCGTCTCACCCGCAAAGCCCTCTACATTGCAGGTGATACCACCCACCCGACACACAGCTTCTTCAGTCTGCTACCATCAGGGAGGAGACTGCGGAGTCTCCAGGCCAGGACCAACAGACTGAAGGACAGCTTTATCCACCAGGCTGTCAGGAAGCTGAACTCCCTCCCGTCCTTGCCCCCTTTATATAACCTTGCTATATTAATAATGGCATACTGCTAACCCTTTCTTACTCAAGGACTCTGAAGCAGTGGTGTACAGACAGCGAAATAAAGACTCTAAGACACTGACGGATGAACATTTAAAAGCACTTTAACTCTTAACTCTGCTGCCTGATAAACCTCTCTTCTCTCTCCTTCCGTTGGTTTAGTCACCAGTCACATTATATTATGTCTGCCTTCTTTAGTTGATGTTAAAGGGGATGACTGAAGCTATTTCATGGATTCTGACTTGTGTACACTGGCCATGTTTAGCATGAGAATCCAACTCTTTAACAAAGTAAATAAAATGAGTTGGATGTATGTGTATTTCTGTGCCACATACACTACTGTCATGTTCGTTATAAAGGGCCAAATTCCTTGCATGAACACTTCTCCCGGAAGACGACACACAGATCAGCCGCAGTGAGAGCAAGAGCTTCATTTGGCAGTGCTACACACGACCTGCTCCAGGAAGATTTGTCCTTTTGTCCTCCGTTTTACACAAAGGCGCTGATATGAAACACAGATGGATCAGTAATTTTCTTCAAATGTAAAGTTGCTGTGTGTTATAGTTCATAGTCAGTCATCCGCCTGTGAGCTGAGAGATTTGTACTCAAGCATTACATCGATGTGCTCGCACGTTACAATAATACGCTCTAGACTTTTGTCATTAAAATTACTTCTCAAATTAGCTATTAAAATAGGAATAAAGTTGTGTGTGAGAGCTGCAATCGATCTGAAATGGATTCAAATGAATGGAGAATATCTGGTGTTATGATACGCAGTGAATATGTGCAGTGTGACTGAGCACTCAAATAAAGTAAAGCAGTCAAATATCACTGCTTATTATAAACAAGTGAAGCAGTTCTTAAAAAGTATTAATGTAAATACAGCCGTTTAGTGCTCGGTTGATTTTTAGTTGCTGTCAATCTACGCTCCTGAGTGAGTCCTAAGATACAGCAACAACTACCCAGAATGCAATGCGCAATGGCGTAGATTCCTATTCTCTATAATGTAAACATGAACGTATAGTAAATCAAACGTTATCCAGGGATAATGCGATAACTGTCTGGTAGTCTTAGTCTTTGTGGTTGTCAGTTGTACGTTTTTGTTTTTTTCATCTGTTTACTTATAAGTAATTGGTGATTTTGGTAGCACTTAGCTAAAGGCTAAATGTTCTTAAAATATAGACATACTTGTATTCTTAGGGGTCTAAAATGAAATCCACAGGAAACTAATAGAAAATGGAAAAATACAGAACATTTTCTGAGGGGTCCAATCTACTAATCAGTCACAACAGTAAAAAGCAGAAGTTAAATGCAAAAAAGTAAAAAAGAATAAAAAAAAAAATCTATTTCTATTCTAACTCATTTTATTTCAAAATAAAAAAATAAAATAGCCTCTAACACTAGCATTATCTATTCTTTTTCTATTCTGTCTTCTTGTTTTCTTATCTATTATATATATAAAAAACACTTGCTATGTATTAGGCTAATCAAGACTTGTCACAGCACTTTTTACACTATTGGAAAACATTTTATACTATTTTTTTTTTTTTTAAATAGTTTCATTAATTTTTTTTACAGAATATTGTTTAGTAGCAGATCCCTCAAAATACAAAATATTAAAAAAGCCATTATTATAACTATAGTATATTTACTTCAGAACAAAAAAGTTAAAGCAAGAATACCTAATGGCAGAATATCCCAACGTTTGTGTATCATTTACTCATCTTAACCCATTTAATCCCATCTGCAACAATAGAGACCATAAAGAATGTTTTCATTTATAAAGCTCTAAAAATGTCATCTGACTGATGTATTAGTGCATTTCCTGCAAATATGGAAAAAAATAAAGGGTCTCAATTAGGGTTGCAAAGGGGTGGAAAATTTCCAGAAACTTTAAAAAAAATCCCAGGAAGATTCCAAAAAATCCCGGAAAGTTTCCGAACTTTACTGGGCATTTTCCACCTTTTTGCAACCCTAGTCTCAATTAAATATGCACAGTGTCACATGGTTAGTGCAAATTGTCACATGACCAGAGCAAATTATTTGCTGTTTGCATGATGATGGCTGCATCAAAGCTCCAAAACAAAAGGTTAATAAAGCATTTTAACAAAGACATGATAAAGATTTTTGGTACACATTATCTTTAAGGTGTCTAGTATTAATCTATGTATTTACAATTATTCTGTTTTGTTGAGTGTGGTGAGTAAAGAATGAGTAAACATGTTGATGGCAACAATAGTGACTGGTGGGATAATAAATTTTTTTGTTTTTTATCTTAGTATACCTATTCAGTGTTGTATACTATTTTGTTATGTATAATAGTAACCATAGAATGTGATGAAAGTTTACAATGTGTTAATAACTGGGCTGAGATATATAAGAATTTTGATGACTGCAGAAATAATTTAATTTCAGTATACACATTATCCCACCGGTCACAATTATGACCAACCATAAAACACACTTTTTCATAAAAAATAATTTTCCAATTATAAATATATTATAGATTATTTCAAGATATTACTGATGACGTCATTTTGACATTTTCATGTCTGAGAAAAAAAAACTGGGATTAAATGGGTTTGTTGTTCCAAACTTACATAGTGTGGAAAAAAATACTATGGAAGTTAATGGCTACAACTTGTAGTAGACACTGACTTCCATATTATTATTTTTTCCATACTATGCAAGTCAATGGTTACCAAACAGTTGCTGCTAGCCTATCAATAACCAACCAAAACCTTGGGAAAACAAACTTAGAAAAAGGTGCCAAAATAAACATTTAGACTTCATGGACTCACCTCCCTCTGTGTAACCCTGCACACAAGGCTGGTTGGAGTATGAGTCCTCCAAAGTAGGTGATGCTTGGTGCAATTGTGCAGAGCTGGTGGAAGACGGGTCCAGCTGATGCAACTCTAATGTTCATAATATACACACAGGCAAAATTAAAAGTTGCAAGTGTTTCTGTTCAATATGCCACCATTAGAAAGAAAAAAGATGCATAACTGTCTCTTTCTTGCCTCAGAGGAATGTCTATAACAATTGTGTACAAATGTCACACTACTGTACGAGTTGTTTTGTTAAGAATTAAGCATGCTTAATGAAGGTTCTGTGTCCAACTGGAACTTTCTTACCTGGAGGTAATGTGCTTGGCATTGGCATATTTTGCCGTAAAGGGTTTAGAAAGTCAATTACCTTTTGTTATTTTCAGCAGCTCAGCCCTCATTTCAGCTGTATGGAGGTGATGTTGTGTGTCTTCATGGTGCCCCACTATGGCCAACTGGACATGTGCAGAGCTCCAACTCCATATCAACTCTATTGGTGTGCCCTGATGTGGAGGATCTCACCTGAAATTTCTTCTCTCCAACCTATCAGTGACATGAAGACAAAAAATACCTTGTTTCTCAATTCTAAGAATGCACAGAACAGACTTGCATTCTGGTGTAGACCGGCCGTGCCAAACTAGCTTTAAAGAATGAACTCGGAAGGACACAGAACGCATCTTTGTTAGAATCGAGATGCACAGTGATCTTGTTGCTCAACTAACCATCCCAGCACATTTTAAGTAGAGGGATAGCCCAACAAATCACAACATATTACTTCACAGATGTTATAACCTATTACAACATTTGTTTCAATAATTGTTTGTATTATTTTAGATATTTTGTATTTGTGAAAATGTATATACATATTTAATGTAACTAATGCTTTGTCAATGTTAAGATTCTTTTTAATATACCAATAAAAAGTACTACAGGCTTTCTCTAAGTCTCTATACGCTATTAAATTTGTGTAAAAAAAAAAAAAAAAAAGTTTACTTTTTACATTAATTTTCATGTGTCCTCTGTAGTTGTGTTCTTATTGGAGTTGAACTTTGACGGTTGATGATGACAGTATGAAAACACAAGACTGCAAGATGGCTTAAAAACGCATATTGAAAAACAGCCGTTTGCAAAGAGAACCAACAATTTTATAATGATTCATATTTAAAAATTATATTTTACCTGAGAAATATCAGATGCTTTGATATTACTTTCTGTAGCAAGGAATCTTGACCGGTGGAATGCCCCCCGATGGCCAGGTGCAACGTTGGTCACACGTGCTTCATCTCTAGTCGGGTGATGAAAAGGTTGAATAATGGAGGCAGGTTGAATGCTTTTGTCCTTTGAAGGATTTTGTCTTTCAAGACACTCATTGCAGCCTCCACATAGTTATTTGTTTGGTTGTGTTGGCAAGTCCCTCCTATAGCTGAGAGCCCAACTCTCACGTCGACTGTAAAGACTCTGTAGATAGGTCAGGAACTTCCTGTATCTGTAATGAGTTACAAAAGAAACTGTAAAGAATAACAGTTTCTCTGGAGTGCCTCTGGAGGATAAACATATCAGAAGTACTACTGTAATATTTAAGCTACCTCTACCCGTCTACTATTTTCTCTACCTGGTGGTCAGAGGGTTGTCGAGGGCTTGCTGGTAGAGTAATTCAACTGTACTCATCTCCCTGGCATAAAGCATGTATTCTACTATGCTGAACAGTGTCTGCCTGTCCTTCATCTCAACTTTGTGTTCTTTGTTCCACAACCACCTCCACACAGCTTGCAGAAGATGAAATATGCAGAGCAGCTGTGTGGCTTCAGGAAAGACATGCTAAAGCCCTTCTCTGCCTTTGAGTCATCTATGAGAAACACACAAGGGTCTGCCTCACCTCGTCCTACAAAGGCATCATTTTTCAATAAGGACTTCAGCAGCTCCAATCCCTCACTAATTGTCTTCTCATCTTCTGACTGGGTTATCACTATTTCTAGAGGAAGACCACCTGCACAGGTGTGTGTGAGGAGGAGAAACACCCGTCAGTCCTCCCGGTCCATGTTACCAGATGAATCCAGAGAACACATTTCTCCACTATTGGAGAGACTGTGTGTTCGTTTCATCAACGGGGAACAAATGGCTACAAGTGGTGTTCCTGCTGAGGATATTTTAAGCTTGCCGCAGGTGTCATTACACGCTGCATTGTAGGATTCAACCTGCTAGCATTCCCTCCCCTCTTTGCTCTCCAAACTTCTGCTTATTCACCTTCTGATAAAGTCTGCAAACACAGGTGAAAAAAGTACTCAAATTTCACTCAAGTGTACAGATACTTTGAAGAGCAAGATGTGATGCAGAGGCCAGAAATATATTCCACACAGAATTCAAGAATGTGTTGAATTAATAAGGAGAGTAATAGAATTAAAACATACAACATTCAAGTTTTGAAAGGCCACTTTTTGTGTTGTCTATTCAACGTCACTGTCTAAAAGGGTAATTCAACTTTTAATTATTTAGGGTATTAAATTTTTTTTTTCTCAGCAAATATTGATAAATAATTATTTGTGACTAATTAGATTAATGAGCAAATCATGTAATTATTAAGATGTAAAAAAATTTAATTGACAGTCCTACTCAATGTGTCATATAATGATAATAATACTTATCTACTGCCTGGTAAGAACATCACTAAACATGAATTACAATTAATTTAACATACAATATTTATTTAAAGACTTTTTTGGAGATTTGTAACATTGTAAAAATTGTAACCGATCAAAGCTTTACTAACCATCGTTGTGAGAATTTGAAGAGAAATGAGTCTCTGTAGCCTCTCCCTCGTCTCATAGCAACCCGAGGGGGGCGTCGGCCGTGACGTCATCGCCTCTAAACTCTCTCAGATAGTTAGTTTATATCAAGTATTTCAAAATGTATCCTGTATTTCTATGTTTTAATGTTTTTAATCATGTGATTGTTCTATTCCAAGATGAATTATATTGTTTGTTGCTGTTTTTAACTTTTTAAAGGTGTTTTATAGTGAATTTTAAAGATAAAACCTAATTAATTTAAACACTCCTCATCAAATGCACTCCAAACCTCTGCATGCATGTAGGCAATGCTTACTAATATTTTTGTGTTCATTTTCAAGCCGGAGCGTTGAAATTTTCCTTTTTGAAACTTGTAAAAACTGAAAATCTATATGAAATCCTTGAGATATTCATCCAAAACTCTGCATGCATGTAGGCCATGCTTACTAATATTTTTGTATTTATTTTCAAGCCGGAGCGTTGAAATTTTCCTTTTTGAAACTTGTAAAAACTGAAAATCTATATGAAATCCTTGAGATATTCATCCAAAACTCTGCATGCATGTAGGCCATGCTTACTAATATTTTTGTGTTCATTTTCAAGCCGGAGCGTTGAAATTTTCCTTTTTGAAACTTGTAAAAACTGAAAATCTATATGAAATCCTTGAGATATTCATCCAAAACTCTACATGTATGTAGGTCATGCTTGCTGGTATTTTTGTGTTGATTTTCAAGTCGGAGTGTTGAAATTTTCCTTTTTGAAACCTGTAAAAACTGAAGATTTTGTGAATTATTAAAGATTTTCCACGTGCTTCCCCAAGAAACCTTTCACTATTCTTCTAGAAAGATGTTATAAAGAATAAAAATCCATTTTTGACTGTTAGTTTCCTTTGGGGTTGATGCTTGAGTGTAAAAACGCATGATTAAGTGTATAACTGTATGATTTCTTATGATAACTGTGCTTCTTCTATCCATCGTGTGTCCAATGTTCCTGTAATTGTGATAAAACCAAGAATTTTGTGTAAAACAAGTAAATAATTGTAGTAAAACAAGTAAATAATTGACTGGTAAACTGACACCTGTTTTTCAGCCATTTTGTGTGCTTCTCTGTGTCTCCATCTTGTGGTCTGATGGCCGAAGTGCCAAATGGGCAAACATGATAGCCTCCATTATCATGTGTAATATCCACTACAAAGAAACTAATACCATGTTTATAGTATTTTTGATATGAAAATGAGTAAGGAGGGCCCTGATTACAGGGCTTCCTTCCACCAGGCACCAAAGTGCAGAGACGTGGCGCGGGCTTGAGTTAGGAAGTAAAAATCTCCAAAGGTCAGACTAATCCGACCTTGGTTGCGCTCTGGCCTACATTTCTACTGCCCGCTCTAGTGCCTGCCCGAATTCAGTCCCTTATCTCAGTGCCCACCAAAACTCATTCCATTAAATCTGTGTGGTTCGGATATTTGCTCTTTTAGTTTTAACCACTTAATTAATTAGGGTTATTTTGTCTAGGGGTAAACACTTTTAGTTTTAATCACTTAATTAATTAGGGTTATTTTGTCTAGGGGTAAACACTTTTAGTTTTAATCACTTAATTAATTAGGGTTATTTTGTCTAGGGGTAAACACTTTTAGTTTTAACCACTTAATTAATTAGGGCTATTTTGTCTAGGGGTAAACATATTTAGGTGTAAGGTGTGAAGGGGAATTTTCTCTAGGGCTGTATTGACCTTAAGTTCAGGCCATGTGTAGATCGAGGTTAGATAGTCACACTCATTAGGGTAAAAACCGTCAGGTGTCCACCATCCACATGGCCACCCAGGGCTAAGTTTTAGGTGTCAGTCAGATGTTATTTCCGAAAAATACCGAGTTACTGTTTTAGATTAATTTAATTGATCCTGTGGATATTAGAATAAGTTAAATATAAGGTTTTATCAACAGAAAAAGATGAAATATAAAGAATGAATAGATGGATAGAAGACAAAAAAGAAATCGCATCATCACGCCTCATTCAGTCCCCTTGGGTAGAGACTATCCAGTCGTTTGATCCAGGTTCTTTCCGTCCTGAGTCTCTCGCCGAGGGACCAATGAGGATCAGATTGTAAGGCCGTGACCCTCATGGCTTCCAAGCCATGTATCATGAAGTGTCTCACTACATATCTCCTTTTTTCAATTTTATTTTTAATGTTATATGTGTGTTGGTAAATTCTTTGCAGCAACTGATTTTTTGTCTGTCCTACATATTGCTTTTCACATTTACTACAGAAAATCAGATAAATGCAGTTAGACACTTGGGAAGGCATATTTTGTTGGGTGGAGTAAATCTGTTTATTAGTCTTATTTTGAACCCATCTTTTGTGTGTTAAATGTTTGTGTGCTTTTCCTCTGGATTTAGGTGGTATTGATTTAATTTTGCTACAAACTAATGTGTCTAATAAATTAGTGTTTCTTTTGTATGCAGCAATGGGTCTATGTTTTTGTAATGTACGCGTGGGTTCCATAAATTTTGTAAAGTTTTCCTTGGTGGCTTTGTTTAATTGAGTACTGTGTTGTGAAAAAAATGATACCAAGGGAACTATTTTGTTTCTGTCTTGTGTGATTTTTATCGGATTCGTGACTGATTGATTAAATGACCTAATGGCTCTTCTGAGGTATCCTCTGGAGTATTTTCTTCTTTTCTTCAAGGCCTTAAAAAGGATCTTTACTGCTTTCCTGAATTCTGTTTCTTGTGAGCATATACGATGAAATCTGAGAAGTTGTGACTTAACCTGTTAACCCGCACCAGGACGCGGACGCACTGAAAGCTCTTTGAAAGCTCTTTGTTTGCACACGTCATTGCTTTCAAACAGATAAAGTAAAACAGGACAAAATGAATCTTGACAAACTATATATCATTTTGAAGGTCTAAGCCTCTAGCATCGACGACCGATCGCTGTTTTTCGATAGAAAGCTTATACGGAATGTATTTGCTAAATTTGTGTAAGCAGTACACATCAAAACATGTATTAAAAAACCGCAGCACATACCATATTCATCCTGATAACGGCTCTCAAACGTATCCACTGCTGTAAATCCTGGTTTCATTTGAAAGATAAGGGTCCAGTGAACAACATTCCGTCGAGCACTTTTAGTCCAAAGAAACAACAACGCTGTAATTTAGATCGTTAATCCTTTGTTTACGTCTCATCTCTTGAGGGAGAGTTATTGTTTGTGTCCGTTATGGAACAAATTATGCTCAAAAACAGCGTCTTGGTGGTAAAAAAACAGCATGATTTTGTAGCAGGCAATGTCCCAAACAGAATGAAATCATCCAAAAAAAAAAAAGTCAAAGATACACGGAAGATTGATTATTTGAATTCTGGCGCTCCCTCGCGACGATGCATGACGCACGCTGTGACGCACCTGTCATCTGATGGGGCGTAACTTAGCGATCTTTTTAGCACAAAAAAAAACATTTCTTTTTTTTTGTTTTCATATATGTTTGCGTGTTTTGTGGGGAATTGCCTGTATCTGTGTGATTAACATCTCTATGACTGATAATCAGCAGGTAATTACTGACTGTTCACAGATATCAGTGTGAATGCAGTCTATATAAAAGGCCATTATAATGTGAATATTGACTATATTGGGCAGCCATCAGTATGATTAGCATCTGTATGAATGATCTTCAGCATGTGATTACTAATGTATGAGCAGAGAGCATCTGTTTGTCAGGAAATCAGTATGTAATTAAGTTATTTTTTTTATTATTATTGTTTTTTTTATCACTCAAAAATTATTATTATTGTATTTTTCTAGTGCTCAAATAAATCACTTATACGATGTCTAAGATTATGTCTACTGTTTTATAATTGAAAAACTGCAGTGGCATGTATAAAGACTAAAAAGTATGTAGTAGAACTCTTCAATAATTTGGTAAATATTTTTCCTCAAACGGGGGGGGGGGGGGGGACTAGAAAAATGTCTGCAGGAATCTCATTTTTCATGGTATCTTCTTCAGATTTGAAATATAAACTAATGAGACATGTGACTTTCAACCCATTACTTTTCTAGATTGCTCCAGGACTGATTTCATGTATTTTTATATGAAATAAAAAAAAATTCAGTGTGGTACAATTTTTATCAAGGCACTTCAGTGTCTATAACTTTTTATATTTTTGAGCATCATCAACTCTGGATGATGGATAGTAAAGGCCAAAGGGTCTTCTTTCCAAAGACACCACAATTGTGTGTGTGGCACACTGAAGTCAGGAGCTGTTACCATTTTAAGTTAGTTAGTCATTTTCAGCTGTGATTCCCAATATGGGGGGTGCAGGTTAACAGGTTAAGTATGCCACGAAAAGTATGGCTCGGATGAAAACTTTCCCTATGTAGTAAGCAGTGTGTATCCGTGGGCTTGAAGAAAACCTTGTAGTCGAGGTGTCCTGTCTCTGAAAAACTTGGTCCTTTGTATGTCACGACATCTAAGAAATTTACCTCCGATGAGTTGGTTTCAAATTTAATCTTTATCGACTCCTGCTGATGATTAAGATGATGTGTAAATTTCTTAAACTCCTCCATGCCATGGGTCCAGATGCCCCAGATGTCATCCAAAAATCTGAAATATGCCAACGGTTTTAAACGGAAAGATGCTAAGGCTTTCTGTTCCCAAGCGGCCATAAATATATTGGCGTATGACGGAGCAAACTTTTTGCCCATGGCCGTGCCTTTTATCTGTAAATGAAATTTTGAGTCAAATTCGAAGTCATTTTTTGTAAGATTTATTTCCAATAGTTTTAAAATGTATTTGTCAGGCCTCTTTGAATCAGGAAATCTCAGCATGCAATCCTTTAGGCTTTTATGCCCTCTGTTGTCTCTATATTTGTATATAAGCTATCTATATCTATAGTAAACAAGAGAGAATCAGTGGGGACTAAGAGATTTTTTGTTTTTTGAATAAAATCATAAGTATCTTTGAGATAACTTCCGTGCTTTTGCGAAATTGGGCCTAGAAAATACTCTATGAATTCTGCCGTGTAGTAGGACTCACTGTCACAGTCAGATACAATAGGTCTTCCTGGAGGGATCTTGAAAGCCTTACTCCAACTACCAGGATCCTTGTGGATTTTTGGCAGAAGGTAAAATCTTCTTGGTCTAGGCGTTCCTGATCCTAATAAATAATTCTTTTGTTCTCCACTGATTACTCCCTTGTCACACATTTCTCCTAAAATATTTCTTATTTCCAATGAAGTCTGTGTGTAAATGGGTGCCGTGAGAGGCTTGTAATGCTCTTTCACCTCCAGCTGTCTTTTCCCCTCCCACAGGTAGTCTTCCTTATTCATGAGAACTACCGCATTTCCCTTATCTGCCGGTTTGATAACTAATTTATTATTTTTCTGTAATTCTTTAATGGCTCGTTTTTCGCGCATTGTAAGATTCTGTTTTTCTATTAAGCCCCAATTTAGGTGGCTAAATGCATAAATGTCTGCTCTGATAAGGGCTCTAACATGTGGGGGTAAGCTACAGAGGGTTGGTGTCCACTCTGAGCCGTGAGTGAATGGCAGTTTCTTCTTATTACTTTTTTTATTTTCAAAAAAAGTTTCCAATTTCAGTCTTCTGTGGTATTTTTGTAGACCTTGTAATAATTCTAACTTTTGTGACTTCACATTTTGTGGTGTAGGGACGAATGAGAGTCCTCTTAGAAGTACTGCCCTCTGCTCAGTTGACAGAGTGGACGATGATAGATTAACTATTAATTTATCTTGACTATTTATAGGGTTTACGGTACTCAGAAGTTTAAAGATCGTGCCCAATGCTCTAACATATAACGAGCTGTCGATGATGTCCAATGTACTGAGTCACTCTCAACTCTGAATTGAGCAGAGGGCAGTGGGTCCAGAAAATTGAGGTTTGTTCTGATGTATTCGTTAATTTCCAGTAGAAGGTTCTGTTCATCTCTGGGAAGTTGATCACAAAAATTGACCACTGGTACCACTATTTCTGTGTGTGGTAAACGGGTTCTAGCTGATCTATAAGCCCTGTGGATCTCTTTGCTGGTTGCGGAGAAACATCTTTGGGAACGGTTGTTCAGGCCAAACGACATCACCAAGATCTCCGGTTCCATGGCAATAGTAGCTTTTTCCACTAAATTGCCAGCATGTTGGAACTTTGCTCCCGGAAAGCTATCTATTTGTAAATCGGGTATGTGAAAGGCCGGAATTCTGGACACGTTGGAATCTCCAAGAATAATAAACTTTTTCTTTAGATTGAGGCTCCAATCTGTTTGTTTTCTGTCCGTATTGATGTTTCGATATTGTAATGAGGAGGCAGTGTCGTTCAGATCCATTTACAGCTTTATTACTTCACAAGGCAGGTCATACAGGCATATGTCAATCACAGGCGTCAGATACCACGTAGGCAGGACAGAATCGTAAACAGTGTTCAGGCAGGGGATCAGGGCAGGCGGCAGGCAAACAATATAACAGATCAACAAGGCAGGCAGGGTCAGTTCAGGCAGGCAGAGTTCTTTCGTCAACGGGTAAACAGTCCAGGTCGGTAACAGGTAATCAAACACAGGGAAAACGCTCGGAAATGTCAGCATAGCAAAACAAGACTTCGCAGAGAGGTATTGGGGAGAGCAGCTTAAATAGTCCAGAGTCAATGAGAAACACCTGTTCAGGTAATCAGTCTCAGGTACGGGGTATATGGGAAATGGAGTTCGAATGGAAGTTAATACTCAGGTGAGAGCTCCCTCTGGTGGTGATCGGAGGGAGCCACAGAGGCTGAATTCGTGACAGATATGGTCGACCTACCGTTCTTGGTGTTGTAGGAGTGGCCGGAGCAACCGTTTCCTCCTGTTGGGTTTCTTTTTGACGTGATCCTGTCACACTCTCCACAGTTTCGGATTGTGTGGCTTCCTTCTGTCTCTCCGTTTCATTTTCTCGAACCATCTCTTCCAAGAATTCTAACTGCCTAGCTGTATTTCCTGAGTATGGTTGAAGCTCCTCTGAGTCCTCAGAAAAGAGCACAGGAGAACCAGGAAGTCTAATAAGGGAAGGGAAAGGTTGTGGCCCTGCAATCTCCACTAAGGTTGTTGCACCTTCTATTATATTATTTTCAGTGCGTGTTGTTGTCATATCTTCTCTTTCTTGTACCTGTAGTGATTCATGGGAAGGTGAAAGAGGGTTTTGTTTTCTCTGTTGTGTTTCGACCATGTTTGTAGTTTGTTTTTCAACGCTGTCTGTTTGTTCATCCGTATTAACCAACAAGTCACTAAAAATTCTCCTAGGTTTTCTTTTTGGGAGAGGTGGAATCGATCTGACTGGTGTTGGTTCCAGAGCGGGTCTTGGTTCAAGAGGGGGGAACTCCATATCAAAGGACCAGTCCCCTCGGATTGGAGGGGTATTAGCCGTCCCATTCGGAGCCCTTGGAGATGTTTGTACGTAAATATGTGTTGTGCCCGCTTTGGGCCTAACTGTTTGTGTTTCGCGTGGAGCTTCATCTACGGTAGCCGCACGTGACTCTTTTTGTCGTTCTCTTCGATCATATTCGTCACATGATTCTGCTGTGAAGAGTGCTTCAACACGTGTGAAAATGTCCGTGTCTACTCGTTTCCCAAAGTTCTTATTGGTCCAGGTCTTCGCAATTTCGAAGGCCTGGAACCAATCTGCTGGGTCTGTTTGTTGTCTTAATTCTGTTATTGTTTTTTCTACTAAAATTTCATAGTGTTCTTCCAGGATCGATTGTGCATTGTGCGCCCAGTTCCTTGCATTGCCCTCCAGAAGTTTTTGACACTATCATCGGGCATTGCCGGTTTGATGGAATTGATTAACAGGTCTGTTAATCGTTTGAAAGTCACAGGTGTATTATTTGTCACTTTGGTTGTTGTTTTGTTTAAGTGGTGTACAAATCTGATCAGTTTGTACATGACTTTTACTGTTGTTCTTAGTTTTGTTGTAGCTGGAATGTAATTTGATTTCTGATTAGTTTGATCAAAATACCTCTTAGGTCTGCTCTTTCCTCGCCCTTCTTTCTGAGGAAAGCGGCGTGTCTCTCTATCTCTTTGAAACCTATAGGTGGTTGTTCTATTCTGATGTCTCTACTAGCTCCGTTAGCGCACGAGAAGCCACCCGCATCTCCACTGGCCGAGCCACGAGAGGATTCAATGTATGCATCTCTTTTGCTCCAGGCCTGGGGTCTGGGTGGTTCTGTTTCATGAAAGGTATCACTCTCCTGCACCAAAGTTTCGTATTCACGTGCATCATAATCTCGAGGATTATAGTCACGTTCATTGTCATCATCATAATACCAATTTTCATCTCCCTCATTCCTCGTGCGTCTACCTAGAGTCTTTCTGTGATTTCTACGAGTTGTTCTAGTCATTCTTTTTTGTGTTCTCTCCTGATCAAAGTCATTATAAAATTGATCAGTGTTGTGTGTGTCTCGTGGGAAAGTTCTGACCGGTCTGTGGTCAGGAAACCGACCTCTATCGGTGAGAGCACGTCTGTTTGTTTGTTGTCTTCGTTTGTATTGAGTATTTGTGAATTCCCTTATTTGAGGGAAAAACTGTTCATTTTGGTTTTGAAAATATCTGTCTTTTCTTTCTTTGTAGTCAGGAAAATATCTGTTTTCCCTTTCTTGGTCCCTGAATCTTCCAAAACTAAACCCCATACCCTCTTGGTATGTGTTTCTGTTTGGCATAGATCTAGATCTGCGATTATGGAAATATGTATAGTTATTATTGTAACGCTGATCCTCTTGATCCTCGTTATATATACTTTGTCCTTGTTTGGTAGCCCGAAAACGGGCTTTTTGTTTGTATTCAGCATACCGAAATCGATGTGGATCTGTAAAATCGTCTTCAAAAGACCCACCTTCCATATCCATCCGCCGATTTCGTTGCTGTTCACCAGCACGTGGACGTGCTGTTTGTTTGTTTAAGAAATAACGTCGTTCTTCGTCAGGTGGTACGGACGTGAATCTGACGCTGTTTCTTTGTATCGTTCTCGGTCTGTATCTCTCAATATATCTCGTCATGACAGTAATTATCGTCTTTCAATCTGCTGGATTTCCTTAAAACACGACGTCACTGTGTTACGCGATGTTTCGAAGTTAATCACTTCTTCCTCAGGCTAACAGTACGTCGTTTTCCTAGAATGTAACCGATCAAAGCTTTACTAACCATCGTTGTGAGAATTTGAAGAGAAATGAGTCTCTGTAGCCTCTCCCTCGTCTCATAGCAACCCGAGGGGGGCGTCGGCCGTGACGTCATCGCCTCTAAACTCTCTCAGATAGTTAGTTTATATCAAGTATTTCAAAATGTATCCTGTATTTCTATGTTTTAATGTTTTTAATCATGTGATTGTTCTATTCCAAGATGAATTATATTGTTTGTTGCTGTTTTTAACTTTTTAAAGGTGTTTTATAGTGAATTTTAAAGTTAAAAACCTAATTAATTTAAACACTCCTCATCAAATGCACTCCAAACCTCTGCATGCATGTAGGCAATGCTTACTAATATTTTTGTGTTCATTTTCAAGCCGGAGCGTTGAAATTTTCCTTTTTGAAACTTGTAAAAACTGAAAATCTATATGAAATCCTTGAGATATTCATCCAAAACTCTGCATGCATGTAGGCCATGCTTACTAATATTTTTGTATTTATTTTCAAGCCGGAGCGTTGAAATTTTCCTTTTTGAAACTTGTAAAAACTGAAAATCTATATGAAATCCTTGAGATATTCATCCAAAACTCTGCATGCATGTAGGCCATGCTTACTAATATTTTTGTATTTATTTTCAAGCCGGAGCGTTGAAATTTTCCTTTTTGAAACTTGTAAAAACTGAAAATCTATATGAAATCCTTGAGATATTCATCCAAAACTCTGCATGCATGTAGGCCATGCTTACTAATATTTTTGTGTTCATTTTCAAGCCGGAGCGTTGAAATTTTCCTTTTTGAAACTTGTAAAAACTGAAAATCTATATGAAATCCTTGAGATATTCATCCAAAACTCTGCATGCATGTAGGCCATGCTTACTAATATTTTTGTGTTCATTTTCAAGCCGGAGCGTTGAAATTTTCCTTTTTGAAACTTGTAAAAACTGAAAATCTATATGAAATCCTTGAGATATTCATCCAAAACTCTACATGTATGTAGGTCATGCTTGCTGGTATTTTTGTGTTGATTTTCAAGTCGGAGTGTTGAAATTTTCCTTTTTGAAACCTGTAAAAACTGAAGATTTTGTGAATTATTAAAGATTTTCCACGTGCTTCCCCAAGAAACCTTTCACTATTCTTCTAGAAAGATGTTATAAAGAATAAAAATCCATTTTTGACTGTTAGTTTCCTTTGGGGTTGATGCTTGAGTGTAAAAACGCATGATTAAGTGTATAACTGTATGATTTCTTATGATAACTGTGCTTCTTCTATCCATCGTGTGTCCAATGTTCCTGTAATTGTGATAAAACCAAGAATTTTGTGTAAAACAAGTAAATAATTGTAGTAAAACAAGTAAATAATTGACTGGTAAACTGACACCTGTTTTTCAGCCATTTTGTGTGCTTCTCTGTGTCTCCATCTTGTGGTCTGATGGCCGAAGTGCCAAATGGGCAAACATGATAGCCTCCATTATCATGTGTAATATCCACTACAAAGAAACTAATACCATGTTTATAGTATTTTTGATATGAAAATGAGTAAGGAGGGCCCTGATTACAGGGCTTCCTTCCACCAGGCACCAAAGTGCAGAGACGTGGCGCGGGCTTGAGTTAGGAAGTAAAAATCTCCAAAGGTCAGACTAATCCGACCTTGGTTGCGCTCTGGCCTACATTTCTACTGCCCGCTCTAGTGCCTGCCCGAATTCAGTCCCTTATCTCAGTGCCCACCAAAACTCATTCCATTAAATCTGTGTGGTTCGGATATTTGCTCTTTTAGTTTTAACCACTTAATTAATTAGGGCTATTTTGTCTAGGGGTAAACACTTTTAGTTTTAATCACTTAATTAATTAGGGTTATTTTGTCTAGGGGTAAACACTTTTAGTTTTAATCACTTAATTAATTAGGGTTATTTTGTCTAGGGGTAAACACTTTTAGTTTTAACCACTTAATTAATTAGGGCTATTTTGTCTAGGGGTAAACATATTTAGGTGTAAGGTGTGAAGGGGAATTTTCTCTAGGGCTGTATTGACCTTAAGTTCAGGCCATGTGTAGATCGAGGTTAGATAGTCACACTCATTAGGGTAAAAACCGTCAGGTGTCCACCATCCACATGGCCACCCAGGGCTAAGTTTTAGGTGTCAGTCAGATGTTATTTCCGAAAAATACCGAGTTACTGTTTTAGATTAATTTAATTGATCCTGTGGATATTAGAATAAGTTAAATATAAGGTTTTATCAACAGAAAAAGATGAAATATAAAGAATGAATAGATGGATAGAAGACAAAAAAGAAATCGCATCATCACGCCTCATTCAGTCCCCTTGGGTAGAGACTATCCAGTCGTTTGATCCAGGTTCTTTCCGTCCTGAGTCTCTCGCCGAGGGACCAATGAGGATCAGATTGTAAGGCCGTGACCCTCATGGCTTCCAAGCCATGTATCATGAAGTGTCTCACTACATATCTCCTTTTTTCAATTTTATTTTTAATGTTATATGTGTGTTGGTAAATTCTTTGCAGCAACTGATTTTTTGTCTGTCCTACATATTGCTTTTCACATTTACTACAGAAAATCAGATAAATGCAGTTAGACACTTGGGAAGGCATATTTTGTTGGGTGGAGTAAATCTGTTTATTAGTCTTATTTTGAACCCATCTTTTGTGTGTTAAATGTTTGTGTGCTTTTCCTCTGGATTTAGGTGGTATTGATTTAATTTTGCTACAAACTAATGTGTCTAATAAATTAGTGTTTCTTTTGTATGCAGCAATGGGTCTATGTTTTTGTAATGTACGCGTGGGTTCCATAAATTTTGTAAAGTTTTCCTTGGTGGCTTTGTTTAATTGAGTACTGTGTTGTGAAAAAAATGATACCAAGGGAACTATTTTGTTTCTGTCTTGTGTGATTTTTATCGGATTCGTGACTGATTGATTAAATGACCTAATGGCTCTTCTGAGGTATCCTCTGGAGTATTTTCTTCTTTTCTTCAAGGCCTTAAAAAGGATCTTTACTGCTTTCCTGAATTCTGTTTCTTGTGAGCATATACGATGAAATCTGAGAAGTTGTGACTTAAGTATGCCACGAAAAGTATGGCTCGGATGAAAACTTTCCCTATGTAGTAAGCAGTGTGTATCCGTGGGCTTGAAGAAAACCTTGTAGTCGAGGTGTCCTGTCTCTGAAAAACTTGGTCCTTTGTATGTCACGACATCTAAGAAATTTACCTCCGATGAGTTGGTTTCAAATTTAATCTTTATCGACTCCTGCTGATGATTAAGATGATGTGTAAATTTCTTAAACTCCTCCATGCCATGGGTCCAGATGCCCCAGATGTCATCCAAAAATCTGAAATATGCCAACGGTTTTAAACGGAAAGATGCTAAGGCTTTCTGTTCCCAAGCGGCCATAAATATATTGGCGTATGACGGAGCAAACTTTTTGCCCATGGCCGTGCCTTTTATCTGTAAATGAAATTTTGAGTCAAATTCGAAGTCATTTTTTGTAAGATTTATTTCCAATAGTTTTAAAATGTATTTGTCAGGCCTCTTTGAATCAGGAAATCTCAGCATGCAATCCTTTACGGCTTTTATGCCCTCTGTTGTCTCTATATTTGTATATAAGCTATCTATATCTATAGTAAACAAGAGAGAATCAGTGGGGACTAAGAGATTTTTTGTTTTTTGAATAAAATCATAAGTATCTTTGAGATAACTTCCGTGCTTTTGCGAAATTGGGCCTAGAAAATACTCTATGAATTCTGCCGTGTAGTAGGACTCACTGTCACAGTCAGATACAATAGGTCTTCCTGGAGGGATCTTGAAAGCCTTACTCCAACTACCAGGATCCTTGTGGATTTTTGGCAGAAGGTAAAATCTTCTTGGTCTAGGCGTTCCTGATCCTAATAAATAATTCTTTTGTTCTCCACTGATTACTCCCTTGTCACACATTTCTCCTAAAATATTTCTTATTTCCAATGAAGTCTGTGTGTAAATGGGTGCCGTGAGAGGCTTGTAATGCTCTTTCACCTCCAGCTGTCTTTTCCCCTCCCACAGGTAGTCTTCCTTATTCATGAGAACTACCGCATTTCCCTTATCTGCCGGTTTGATAACTAATTTATTATTTTTCTGTAATTCTTTAATGGCTCGTTTTTCGCGCATTGTAAGATTCTGTTTTTCTATTAAGCCCCAATTTAGGTGGCTAAATGCATAAATGTCTGCTCTGATAAGGGCTCTAACATGTGGGGGTAAGCTACAGAGGGTTGGTGTCCACTCTGAGCCGTGAGTGAATGGCAGTTTCTTCTTATTACTTTTTTTATTTTCAAAAAAAGTTTCCAATTTCAGTCTTCTGTGGTATTTTTGTAGACCTTGTAATAATTCTAACTTTTGTGACTTCACATTTTGTGGTGTAGGGACGAATGAGAGTCCTCTTAGAAGTACTGCCCTCTGCTCAGTTGACAGAGTGGACGATGATAGATTAACTATTAATTTATCTTGACTATTTATAGGGTTTACGGTACTCAGAAGTTTAAAGATCGTGCCCAATGCTCTAACATATAACGAGCTGTCGATGATGTCCAATGTACTGAGTCACTCTCAACTCTGAATTGAGCAGAGGGCAGTGGGTCCAGAAAATTGAGGTTTGTTCTGATGTATTCGTTAATTTCCAGTAGAAGGTTCTGTTCATCTCTGGGAAGTTGATCACAAAAATTGACCACTGGTACCACTATTTCTGTGTGTGGTAAACGGGTTCTAGCTGATCTATAAGCCCTGTGGATCTCTTTGCTGGTTGCGGAGAAACATCTTTGGGAACGGTTGTTCAGGCCAAACGACATCACCAAGATCTCCGGTTCCATGGCAATAGTAGCTTTTTCCACTAAATTGCCAGCATGTTGGAACTTTGCTCCCGGAAAGCTATCTATTTGTAAATCGGGTATGTGAAAGGCCGGAATTCTGGACACGTTGGAATCTCCAAGAATAATAAACTTTTTCTTTAGATTGAGGCTCCAATCTGTTTGTTTTCTGTCCGTATTGATGTGTCGATATTGTAATGAGGAGGCAGTGTCGTTCAGATCCATTTACAGCTTTATTACTTCACAAGGCAGGTCATACAGGCATATGTCAATCACAGGCGTCAGATACCACGTAGGCAGGACAGAATCGTAAACAGTGTTCAGGCAGGGGATCAGGGCAGGCGGCAGGCAAACAATATAACAGATCAACAAGGCAGGCAGGGTCAGTTCAGGCAGGCAGAGTTCTTTCGTCAACGGGTAAACAGTCCAGGTCGGTAACAGGTAATCAAACACAGGGAAAACGCTCGGAAATGTCAGCATAGCAAAACAAGACTTCGCAGAGAGGTATTGGGGAGAGCAGCTTAAATAGTCCAGAGTCAATGAGAAACACCTGTTCAGGTAATCAGTCTCAGGTACGGGGTATATGGGAAATGGAGTTCGAATGGAAGTTAATACTCAGGTGAGAGCTCCCTCTGGTGGTGATCGGAGGGAGCCACAGAGGCTGAATTCGTGACAGATATGGTCGACCTACCGTTCTTGGTGTTGTAGGAGTGGCCGGAGCAACCGTTTCCTCCTGTTGGGTTTCTTTTTGACGTGATCCTGTCACACTCTCCACAGTTTCGGATTGTGTGGCTTCCTTCTGTCTCTCCGTTTCATTTTCTCGAACCATCTCTTCCAAGAATTCTAACTGCCTAGCTGTATTTCCTGAGTATGGTTGAAGCTCCTCTGAGTCCTCAGAAAAGAGCACAGGAGAACCAGGAAGTCTAATAAGGGAAGGGAAAGGTTGTGGCCCTGCAATCTCCACTAAGGTTGTTGCACCTTCTATTATATTATTTTCAGTGCGTGTTGTTGTCATATCTTCTCTTTCTTGTACCTGTAGTGATTCATGGGAAGGTGAAAGAGGGTTTTGTTTTCTCTGTTGTGTTTCGACCATGTTTGTAGTTTGTTTTTCAACGCTGTCTGTTTGTTCATCCGTATTAACCAACAAGTCACTAAAAATTCTCCTAGGTTTTCTTTTTGGGAGAGGTGGAATCGATCTGACTGGTGTTGGTTCCAGAGCGGGTCTTGGTTCAAGAGGGGGGAACTCCATATCAAAGGACCAGTCACCTCGGATTGGAGGGGTATTAGCCGTCCCATTCGGAGCCCTTGGAGATGTTTGTACGTAAATATGTGTTGTGCCCGCTTTGGGCCTAACTGTTTGTGTTTCGCGTGGAGCTTCATCTACGGTAGCCGCACGTGACTCTTTTTGTCGTTCTCTTCGATCATATTCGTCACATGATTCTGCCGTGAAGAGTGCTTCAACCTGTGTGAAAATGTCCGTGTCTACTCGTTTCCCAAAGTTCTTATTGGTCCAGGTCTTCGCAATTTCGAAGGCCTGGAACCAATCTGCTGGGTCTGTTTGTTGTCTTAATTCTGTTATTGTTTTTTCTACTAAAATTTCATAGTGTTCTTCCAGGATCGATTGTGCATTGTGCGCCCAGTTCCTTGCATTGCCCTCCAGAAGTTTTTTGACACTATCATCGGGCATTGCCGGTTTGATGGAATTGATTAACAGGTCTGTTAATCGTTTGAAAGTCACAGGTGTATTATTTGTCACTTTGGTTGTTGTTTTGTTTAAGTGGTGTACAAATCTGATCAGTTTGTACATGACTTTTACTGTTGTTCTTAGTTTTGTTGTAGCTGGAATGTAATTTGATTTCTGATTAGTTTGATCAAAATACCTCTTAGGTCTGCTCTTTCCTCGCCCTTCTTTCTGAGGAAAGCGGCGTGTCTCTCTATCTCTTTGAAACCTATACGGTGGTTGTTCTATTCTGATGTCTCTATTAGCTCCGTTAGCGCACGAGAAGCCACCCGCATCTCCACTGGCCGAGCCACGAGAGGATTCAATGTATGCATCTCTTTTGCTCCAGGCCTGGGGTCTGGGTGGTTCTGTTTCATGAAAGGTATCACTCTCCTGCACCAAAGTTTCGTATTCACGTGCATCATAATCTCGAGGATTATAGTCACGTTCATTGTCATCATCATAATACCAATTTTCATCTCCCTCATTCCTCGTGCGTCTACCTAGAGTCTTTCTGTGATTTCTACGAGTTGTTCTAGTCATTCTTTTTTGTGTTCTCTCCTGATCAAAGTCATTATAAAATTGATCAGTGTTGTGTGTGTCTCGTGGGAAAGTTCTGACCGGTCTGTGGTCAGGAAACCGACCTCTATCGGTGAGAGCACGTCTGTTTGTTTGTTGTCTTCGTTTGTATTGAGTATTTGTGAATTCCCTTATTTGAGGGAAAAACTGTTCATTTTGGTTTTGAAAATATCTGTCTTTTCTTTCTTTGTAGTCAGGAAAATATCTGTTTTCCCTTTCTTGGTCCCTGAATCTTCCAAAACTAAACCCCATACCCTCTTGGTATGTGTTTCTGTTTGGCATAGATCTAGATCTGCGATTATGGAAATATGTATAGTTATTATTGTAACGCTGATCCTCTTGATCCTCGTTATATATACTTTGTCCTTGTTTGGTAGCCCGAAAACGGGCTTTTTGTTTGTATTCAGCATACCGAAATCGATGTGGATCTGTAAAATCGTCTTCAAAAGACCCACCTTCCATATCCATCCGCCGATTTCGTTGCTGTTCACCAGCACGTGGACGTGCTGTTTGTTTGTTTAAGAAATAACGTCGTTCTTCGTCAGGTGGTACGGACGTGAATCTGACGCTGTTTCTTTGTATCGTTCTCGGTCTGTATCTCTCAATATATCTCGTCATGACAGTAATTATCGTCTTTCAATCTGCTGGATTTCCTTAAAACACGACGTCACTGTGTTACGCGATGTTTCGAAGTTAATCACTTCTTCCTCAGGCTAACAGTACTCGTTTTCCTAGAATGTAACCGATCAAAGCTTTACTAACCATCGTTGTGAGAATTTGAAGAGAAATGAGTCTCTGTAGCCTCTCCCTCGTCTCATAGCAACCCGAGGGGGGCGTCGGCCGTGACGTCATCGCCTCTAAACTCTCTCAGATAGTTAGTTTATATCAAGTATTTCAAAATGTATCCTGTATTTCTATGTTTTAATGTTTTTAATCATGTGATTGTTCTATTCCAAGATGAATTATATTGTTTGTTGCTGTTTTTAACTTTTTAAAGGTGTTTTATAGTGAATTTTAAAGTTAAAAACCTAATTAATTTAAACACTCCTCATCAAATGCACTCCAAACCTCTGCATGCATGTAGGCAATGCTTACTAATATTTTTGTGTTCATTTTCAAGCCGGAGCGTTGAAATTTTCCTTTTTGAAACTTGTAAAAACTGAAAATCTATATGAAATCCTTGAGATATTCATCCAAAACTCTGCATGCATGTAGGCCATGCTTACTAATATTTTTGTATTTATTTTCAAGCCGGAGCGTTGAAATTTTCCTTTTTGAAACTTGTAAAAACTGAAAATCTATATGAAATCCTTGAGATATTCATCCAAAACTCTGCATGCATGTAGGCCATGCTTACTAATATTTTTGTATTTATTTTCAAGCCGGAGCGTTGAAATTTTCCTTTTTGAAACTTGTAAAAACTGAAAATCTATATGAAATCCTTGAGATATTCATCCAAAACTCTGCATGCATGTAGGCCATGCTTACTAATATTTTTGTGTTCATTTTCAAGCCGGAGCGTTGAAATTTTCCTTTTTGAAACTTGTAAAAACTGAAAATCTATATGAAATCCTTGAGATATTCATCCAAAACTCTGCATGCATGTAGGCCATGCTTACTAATATTTTTGTGTTCATTTTCAAGCCGGAGCGTTGAAATTTTCCTTTTTGAAACTTGTAAAAACTGAAAATCTATATGAAATCCTTGAGATATTCATCCAAAACTCTACATGTATGTAGGTCATGCTTGCTGGTATTTTTGTGTTGATTTTCAAGTCGGAGTGTTGAAATTTTCCTTTTTGAAACCTGTAAAAACTGAAGATTTTGTGAATTATTAAAGATTTTCCACGTGCTTCCCCAAGAAACCTTTCACTATTCTTCTAGAAAGATGTTATAAAGAATAAAAATCAATTTTTGACTGTTAGTTTCCTTTGGGGTTGATGCTTGAGTGTAAAAACGCATGATTAAGTGTATAACTGTATGATTTCTTATGATAACTGTGCTTCTTCTATCCATCGTGTGTCCAATGTTCCTGTAATTGTGATAAAACCAAGAATTTTGTGTAAAACAAGTAAATAATTGTAGTAAAACAAGTAAATAATTGACTGGTAAACTGACACCTGTTTTTCAGCCATTTTGTGTGCTTCTCTGTGTCTCCATCTTGTGGTCTGATGGCCGAAGTGCCAAATGGGCAAACATGATAGCCTCCATTATCATGTGTAATATCCACTACAAAGAAACTAATACCATGTTTATAGTATTTTTGATATGAAAATGAGTAAGGAGGGCCCTGATTACAGGGCTTCCTTCCACCAGGCACCAAAGTGCAGAGACGTGGCGCGGGCTTGAGTTAGGAAGTAAAAATCTCCAAAGGTCAGACTAATCCGACCTTGGTTGCGCTCTGGCCTACATTTCTACTGCCCGCTCTAGTGCCTGCCCGAATTCAGTCCCTTATCTCAGTGCCCACCAAAACTCATTCCATTAAATCTGTGTGGTTCGGATATTTGCTCTTTTAGTTTTAACCACTTAATTAATTAGGGCTATTTTGTCTAGGGGTAAACACTTTTAGTTTTAATCACTTAATTAATTAGGGTTATTTTGTCTAGGGGTAAACACTTTTAGTTTTAATCACTTAATTAATTAGGGTTATTTTGTCTAGGGGTAAACACTTTTAGTTTTAACCACTTAATTAATTAGGGCTATTTTGTCTAGGGGTAAACATATTTAGGTGTAAGGTGTGAAGGGGAATTTTCTCTAGGGCTGTATTGACCTTAAGTTCAGGCCATGTGTAGATCGAGGTTAGATAGTCACACTCATTAGGGTAAAAACCGTCAGGTGTCCACCATCCACATGGCCACCCAGGGCTAAGTTTTAGGTGTCAGTCAGATGTTATTTCCGAAAAATACCGAGTTACTGTTTTAGATTAATTTAATTGATCCTGTGGATATTAGAATAAGTTAAATATAAGGTTTTATCAACAGAAAAAGATGAAATATAAAGAATGAATAGATGGATAGAAGACAAAAAAGAAATCGCATCATCACGCCTCATTCAGTCCCCTTGGGTAGAGACTATCCAGTCGTTTGATCCAGGTTCTTTCCGTCCTGAGTCTCTCGCCGAGGGACCAATGAGGATCAGATTGTAAGGCCGTGACCCTCATGGCTTCCAAGCCATGTATCATGAAGTGTCTCACTACATATCTCCTTTTTTCAATTTTATTTTTAATGTTATATGTGTGTTGGTAAATTCTTTGCAGCAACTGATTTTTTGTCTGTCCTACATATTGCTTTTCACATTTACTACAGAAAATCAGATAAATGCAGTTAGACACTTGGGAAGGCATATTTTGTTGGGTGGAGTAAATCTGTTTATTAGTCTTATTTTGAACCCATCTTTTGTGTGTTAAATGTTTGTGTGCTTTTCCTCTGGATTTAGGTGGTATTGATTTAATTTTGCTACAAACTAATGTGTCTAATAAATTAGTGTTTCTTTTGTATGCAGCAATGGGTCTATGTTTTTGTAATGTACGCGTGGGTTCCATAAATTTTGTAAAGTTTTCCTTGGTGGCTTTGTTTAATTGAGTACTGTGTTGTGAAAAAAATGATACCAAGGGAACTATTTTGTTTCTGTCTTGTGTGATTTTTATCGGATTCGTGACTGATTGATTAAATGACCTAATGGCTCTTCTGAGGTATCCTCTGGAGTATTTTCTTCTTTTCTTCAAGGCCTTAAAAAGGATCTTTACTGCTTTCCTGAATTCTGTTTCTTGTGAGCATATACGATGAAATCTGAGAAGTTGTGACTTAAGTATGCCACGAAAAGTATGGCTCGGATGAAAACTTTCCCTATGTAGTAAGCAGTGTGTATCCGTGGGCTTGAAGAAAACCTTGTAGTCGAGGTGTCCTGTCTCTGAAAAACTTGGTCCTTTGTATGTCACGACATCTAAGAAATTTACCTCCGATGAGTTGGTTTCAAATTTAATCTTTATCGACTCCTGCTGATGATTAAGATGATGTGTAAATTTCTTAAACTCCTCCATGCCATGGGTCCAGATGCCCCAGATGTCATCCAAAAATCTGAAATATGCCAACGGTTTTAAACGGAAAGATGCTAAGGCTTTCTGTTCCCAAGCGGCCATAAATATATTGGCGTATGACGGAGCAAACTTTTTCATGTTTTTTCATGTATTTTATAATAAAAAAAAATTAGTGTTTCAAATTTTTTCAAGGCTTAATTTTAATTTTTATATTTGGAGGATACAAATTCCAGATGGTGTGGCCAAAGGGCCTTTGACACCAAATTGTTTTTCCATAAGTGGACTTTCATTTGTTATTGGGGGTCTTGGTTAAGTAGCAAAATGCCCGATAAACTTTCCTGGTAAAGTTTATCCTGGTTGAAGAAAATTGTATCAGTGCTGGCTCGAAAAGGCTTTTATGTCGAATTGAAATTACCTCGTGAGGTTTAAATTTAATCTTTTATGTCCTGCTAGATTAAATGATTTAAATTTCTTAACTCCTCCAGGCCAGGCCCAGATAAAAAAATGCCAACGTTTAAACGGAAATGTAAGTTTCGCCAAGGCCTAATTTCGGAGGGAAATTTTTGCCAGCCTGCCTTTATCTCTTAAATTGTGAGCAAATTCAAGTCATTTTTGAAGATTATTTCCAAAGTTTTAAAAGTATTGTCATTTTTAATCAAACCAGCATGAATCCTTTGGCTTTATTTTGTTATATTTTTATAAGTACAAAGAACAAGGGACAGGATGTAAGAAATTTTTGTTTTTAATAAATCAGTTTTTGGAAATTGGCTTTGAAATTCCTAGAAAATATCTTAGGATTCTCCTGTATAGGACTCACTGTCAATCTAATGGCTTAGGGTCTTGAAGCCTTATAAACTACCAATTTTGAAGAAATTTCTTGGAGGCTATCTTAATATCTTTGTTTCTAATAATCCCTTTCACATTTCTCCTAAAATTTTATTTCTCAATTTGTGTGTAAATGGGTGCCGTGAGGGCTTGTAATGCTCTTTCACCTCCAGCTTTTTCCCCTCCCAAGGGTCTTCCTTTTCATGAGAACTACGATTCCTTATTCCTTTGATTATATTATTATTTATTTCTTTTCTTTAATGGCTTTTTTCCATTGAGATTGGTTTTTCATTAAGCCCTTTAGGGGTTAAATGTAAAGCTAAATTTTGTCTCAACTGATAAGCAGGGTTGTCCTTTTCCCTTAAAACGTTTTTCCAATTTTTCTTATTTTAAATTTTTTCAAATTTAACTTTGTGTTTTTAATTGTAAATTCAACTTTTTGTACTCCTTTTGGGTGGACGATGATCCTTCTTAAATATTCTCGACAATAGTTAGTTACTAAATTTAAATAGGTTTCTACTCAAATTTAAAGTTCATGCATGCTCAATAACTGCGGAATTCAATTACTGATTCCTTCATTGAAGGGATTTGGTCGAAATGATTTGTTCTATATTCGTTATTCCAGTAAGGTCAAATTTCACTTGGGAAGTTACCAAAAGAACCTGGTTCCACTATTCTGTGGTGGTAAGGTTCTGCTGTTCATAACCTGTGGATCTTTTGCTTCGGAGAACATTTAACGGTTGTGGCAAAGAATCACCAAGATTCCGGTTCTGGAAAGACTTTTAATTATGTGAATTGCGATTGGAACTTTGATCCAATATCTTTGAAAGGGCTAATTGAATTTCGAATATTAATTTATTTAGTAATTAATTTTTTTGTCCTTATCGTTGTTTTGCTTCAGTGCAAGTTTATACACAAGTCAGGCTGTCAAGTTAATACCATAGGCAGGACGAACTAAATTTCAGGCAGGGATCAGGGGGGCCCAAAAATTAACGTACAGGCAGATCGTTAAAGGTTCGCAAGGGAAGCCGTAAGGTAACAAACCAGGGAGGTCCGGAACAGATCCCAAAAACTGGAAAGTAGGTTAGCATAAAAGCCGGAAAACCTTCGGAATGCAGATTGGGAAAAGTTGATGAGAAATATCAGTAAAGTCTCCGGGGTTATGGAAAGAGCTTCGGTAATGGATATGGTTTGTGGAAGTCTCTGTTGGTAGGGAGGAGGGCCACAGTTGGCACTCGTTGGGTGGTCCGACCTCTTGTTGGTTTGTTGGGCTCCTTTCCTTCCTTTGGTTTTTGTCCTTTTCCATTGTTTTGGGCGTTTTTCCAATCCTTAAATCCTTCCTAAAATTCCAGAGAACGGTAAACCGGGTCCGAACCCACGAAGTTGAAAAGGTTCACAAATTCCAGGGGTTACCTTATAAGATACGGGTGTGGTAATTTTCTTGGTTGTTGTTTTAGGGAATTTTTTTCTCCGTGTTGTCGAATTTCTAGTTTTTTTAACGGGCGTCGGGTTTCCAAAAAGGGTTTTCGCTTTTCGGACACAGGTTTTAGGGGTTTAAGCAGTTAAGCCCGGATCGAAAACCCTGGTTAGGTTTCCAGTTTCTTGGTTTGGGAGGTTGAATGGTTACTGGTTTTTGGTTCGGGGCCTCTTGTTTCGGCCCGATCATTCAAATTGATGATCTTTGTTTATTGGCCAGATCGTTTCCAATTTGTTGGGTTCCCTTTGGGCTGACTGTTGCTTCGTTTGTTTTTTCTTTTTTTGTTCTCCTATTCATTTTCAGTTTCCTGTTGCCTCCAAAGTTTTGAACTTCCGGATGCGTTTGAGGATTTAATTGTACGTTTTCCGTTATTTAACTTGGTTGTGTTTTAGTTGTAAAATCTGTATTGTAATACTTTAGTGTTTATTTGTTGTGGTTAAGATTCTGATAGTTGTCAAATCCTTGGTTCTGTTTTTTCCTTCTTCGGATGCGGTTTTGTTTTATTGTGTTTTCTACTTGGTTCCAGGAATAATTGCACTTGGGGTTCTGTTGTTTTGACCAGTTTGTCATTCTTTTTAACTGGTTTTGTTTGTTTGAATATCCTTTGAATTAAGTCACTAATATTTCATCTATTTTCTTTTTAAATGGTTCATCCTTGATTCTGGTTGGTTCTACCGAGTCTTTGTCCAGAGGGGAAAAGTCACTTCCCTGGGAAGTTGGATTAAAGACTTTAGCCGGGATTGGGCGTTTGTGGTTCACGTTATTGGCCCTTTGTGTTTCTTGGTTTTTGACGTGTCATTTTTTAAATACTTTTTTCTTTCCATTTCTTTCTTTCTTTGAATTCTTTTCCCTCATTTGTATGATTCTTTGTGTTCTTGCTGAAATTGATTATAAATTGTTATATTTGTCCGTTTTAAATCCTTTTTAAGTCAGCTTGTTTACTAACCTTTTGTTGGACTCGAAATCGTTTGGATTTTGTAATCCCTTAATTTGAATTTTTCCATGGTCTTTTTTTAAATATTTCTTGCAGGTTTGTTTGTATTCAGCATACCGAAATCGATGTGGATCTGTAATATCGTCTTCAAAAGACCCACCTTCCATATCCATCCGCCGATTTCGTTGCTGTTCACCAGCACGTGGACGTGCTGTTTGTTTGTTTAAGAAATAACGTCGTTCTTCGTCAGGTGGTACGGACGTGAATCTGACGCTGTTTCTTTGTATCCTTCTCGGTCTGTATCTCTCAATATATCTCGTCATGACAGTAATTATCGTCTTTCAATCTGCTGGATTTCCTTAAAACACGACGTCACTGTGTTACGCGATGTTTCGAAGTTAATCACTTCTTCCTCAGGCTAACAGTACGTCGTTTTCCTAGAATGTAACCGATCAAAGCTTTACGAACCATCGTTGTGAGAATTTGAAGAGAAATAAGTCTCTGTAGCCTCTCCCTCGTCTCATAGCAACCCGAGGGGGGCGTCGGCCGTGACGTCATCGCCTCTAAACTCTCTCAGATAGTTAGTTTATATGAAGTATTTCAAAATGTATCCTGTATTTCTATGTTTTAATGTTTTTAATCATGTGATTGTTCTATTCCAAGATGAATTATATTGTTTGTTGCTGTTTTTAACTTTTTAAAGGTGTTTTATAGTGAATTTTAAAGTTAAAAACCTAATTAATTTAAACACTCCTCATCAAATGCACTCCAAACCTCTGCATGCATGTAGGCAATGCTTACTAATATTTTTGTGTTCATTTTCAAGCCGGAGCGTTGAAATTTTCCTTTTTGAAACTTGTAAAAACTGAAAATCTATATGAAATCCTTGAGATATTCATCCAAAACTCTGCATGCATGTAGGCCATGCTTACTAATATTTTTGTATTTATTTTCAAGCCGGAGCGTTGAAATTTTCCTTTTTGAAACTTGTAAAAACTGAAAATCTATATGAAATCCTTGAGATATTCATCCAAAACTCTGCATGCATGTAGGCCATGCTTACTAATATTTTTGTGTTCATTTTCAAGCCGGAGCGTTGAAATTTTCCTTTTTGAAACTTGTAAAAACTGAAAATCTATATGAAATCCTTGAGATATTCATCCAAAACTCTGCATGCATGTAGGCCATGCTTACTAATATTTTTGTGTTCATTTTCAAGCCGGAGCGTTGAAATTTTCCTTTTTGAAACTTGTAAAAACTGAAAATCTATATGAAATCCTTGAGATATTCATCCAAAACTCTACATGTATGTAGGTCAAGCTTGCTGGTATTTTTGTGTTGATTTTCAAGTCGGAGTGTTGAAATTTTCCTTTTTGAAACCTGTAAAAACTGAAGATTTTGTGAATTATTAAAGATTTTCCACGTGCTTCCCCAAGAAACCTTTCACTATTCTTCTAGAAAGATGTTATAAAGAATAAAAATCCATTTTTGACTGTTAGTTTCCTTTGGGGTTGATGCTTGAATGTAAAAACGCATGATTAAGTGTATAACTGTATGATTAGGGTTAGGGTTAGGGTTAGGGTTAGGGTTAGGTTAGGTATAGAGATCAAAACGAGTTTCATCCTTATTAGTATCCACCCTCATTAGAATATTGCATCTGATTGGCCAAAGCCTACCTGTGCGTATCTGATGAATCGTATGCCCGAATTAGATGTAAGTGGTCTCGTTGGATCCGGGAAGCTGTCATCTTTCAGGTGGTGAATTTCTCTCATGAAAGTATATAGATAAAAAGGAGTTTAATCCTGATTAATTACACTCTCATTAGCATTATCGATCTGATTGGCCAAAGTTGGTCACAATCCAGTTCAATCTAATGTTTAAAATCATTTTAATGATCTATAAGCATTTGTGAGATAATTAGATGAAATTATTTAATTCACTTATTCTACGTACTTATTTTTCATAGATGGAGTGTGGTTTTAGAAATCCAGGTCAAAGGTCACAGTCCATTTCAATCTAATGTTTAGGCAAGGCAAGGCAAGTTTATTTATATAGCACATTTCATACACAGTGGTAATTCAAAGTGCTTTACATAAAAGAAAGTGAACTAATCATTCACAGCAATAAAAACAAGGAATTAAAAATAATAAAA